>JASSUY010028368.1:0-18746 GCA_032466535.1 Forpus xanthops | reverse complement strand
CCGGCTCCTGGGCCAGCACTGTCGAGGAGCTGAGGATCCCTCGGTGCCTGTGGCTGCTCCGAGTTGAAGCCTCCGGACGCCGGGCCTTCCCTCGATGAGGCACTGCAGGTGTCCGCTCTACTTGATGTGGCATACCTGATCACATAGCAGTTTTGCGGATGATCAAACACATTAAGTGTCTAAGACGTCGGGGCAGGGTGCAGGAATGAAGCCCTATGAAGGTATGGCAGGTATCAGGATGCAGTATAAGGGGGAAGGACCAATCTCTTGGCCTCTTTCAAAGACACGTGTACAGCCGGTTCCCTACATACAGTGGTTTTAGAGTCCAGGGTTCTAGAATTAAAAATCTAAATCCTTCTACAAACAGGAAGAGCCCTCACAATCGTACTTTTACAGCCAACATACCAAAACTACCTCCATTGTATATTAACTTACCATGTGGTACATAATCCATGTTTTGTTTTGAAATACCACCTGTTCTGTAAGAACGGTCTTAAGGATGCATCTAATGATTTATCTATTTAATCTCTGCTCTTTTAGCTGCCACCCGTTGCCACTCCTCCTTCCAGTCAGAATTACCATGGATTTTAGAGGATAAACCTTTAAAAAAAATTGCACATGATAACAGCTATTTGCTGGCTTGGTGATTAGCAACTCAAACACATATAGCCACTTTATAAACAGCAACCCAATGGTAGGTTGGGTAAAGAGCAGAGGCTTGGGCAAACAGTGGAGGTTTTACCCAACAACCCAACGTTACGTTCTGTAACTCTAAGAAGTTTATTTTTGCAAGGACTGTAATAAAAACATTTACCTCTGCCAATGCAATGTCTTTAGTTTTTTTGGCGAAAGAAGGTCAGTTCTGATTTCTGTGGAGACTTTTAAAAATATCAGATTTTGATGAAAAAATGGACCCCTTGACCCCATGCAGTTCCTCTGCCTTGGATGCACTAGAAGAGATGACACATCAAAAGAAAGAGCCCTTTTTTAAGCCCAGGTTCATTAGCTTCCCATTAGAGCATTTAAATACATTTCTGACCCTCCTGGGAAGGACCAAGCCGTAATTATGAAGTACAGCTTTGCTAACGTGTGATTTTGTCTCCACCTTCTTACTGTGAATTTCACTGCAATTACATCTGAAGCACTCCATTTTTCCTTTTCAAAGGAAGCTGAATTATACTGTCAGTTGATTAGAAAATTACAAGAGTTTCCAGACTTGAAACCCTATACAATGCACTTGGTATGCAGCAAGCTTAAGTTAGTAAGTGCCCCAAAGGCAAGGCATAAAGAACAGCATTTCTGCTATTGTTTAAATTCCAGCAGAAAACCTTTATCATTTCTTTGTTATGAATGACACATCTCCATGTAATCTGTTATTTTCAGTCTAATTCGTGATCAAAATGTAATGGTGATTTAGATAAGAAATGAGTTACTAATATCAATGACCAGCTTTGACACAGGAGTTGCATATTTCATGGCCTATGTAACGCTGACTGATCTCAGCCAGGGTACAGGCACAGAACAGCAAGCAAAGGGTATCAGCTACAAAATGGTATTCATTTTAAGAAAGAAATTGACAATTTTCAATGGAAGAAGTTTATTCCTTATCCTAGACAGTATAGCTGCTAACTTAAGCCAAGAGCTAGCAAAAACTTTCCTGAGAACTTAACTGATAGCATTTGGGAACACTAGCGCATATAGAATTTTTGGTTATGAGTAAGTTGCATAGAAAGCTGAGAAATAACATAGTACGGCGTTCCTAAAAGGCATGGCAAGATGCATCTCACACAATTTTAAGTTGTGCTTCTTAGCTGGGCAAATGAGAGGATGATGCAGGGATGCTGGTACAAGTGCACAAGTGCTGTCCAGTTGTGTTGTTGGTCTCAGAACACAGGCGACCATACCTATTTTATTAAAATTGAGCATGGTTTTAGTGCTGCTGGAACCACCAGTTGGTTTTCACTCGGCAATAATTGAGAATCCAACAGATACTGCTTAATCCTGTATTTATTTGTATTACAATAAAAAAAAAACCAACAAACCCAACAAAACACAATAAACTTACTTTGCTCTGGGTTGATGTACTAATCCCGGGATCTCTTTATTAGATTTAAGTCTTGCATTTGAACTAGCACTTTTTTCCTGAAACACACAAAACACACACAACAAAGAAACCATGAGTATTTATTATGTACAAAAACTGCAACAGGCATTTGTCATCATGGTGTCACACTCTGCTCTTCTACCTGTACGACCAAGTAAGAAAAGATCATTGAAAAAAAAATTAAAGACAACACAATGCAATGACCCTAGGCAAGCAATTTTTAAATGTCACCAGCTTGATTGCCTGGGGGATTGCCTCTGGGTTACCAGGAAAAATACATCTGGGACATACGGCTGTCAAACACTGCGCTAGTTAGTGACTCTCCAGTGGTCCGTGGAAAATGAGGTGTGCAGGTGCACCTTGGCTCCTCCTAGAGTCATATCAATAATAACACCAACTGGCACCCTTAACAGAGCAAGGCAAAGCACTGAAAAGACAGAACCCCGGATCAACCCAGATCTGTAGGTTTGCTCAGAAAAGAGATCAGAAACCTCAGCATCATGTGGAATACCATATGTGGGAGAAGAAGTACACTGAACATACCAGTAAGAAGAGGAGCAATGACAGACCTGCTTAGCCAGAAAACTGGACACAAGGGGCTCAAGAAAACAGACTGGAGTGTCTTTATAGGCAGGGACACAACTGTGTCCTCCGCAGAAGACCAGAACCATTAAAAACATCTAAAAAAGTCATGGGGAGGGAAGAGTTTAATTGAGAGGTGACACCCCAGGGCAACATACTGTCAAAAACGTCTGTAAACCAAAGCTTAGTGCACACATACATCTGTTGTCCGCAAAATGTTACAGCCCCTTCTGGAACTTTCCAGGACTGCGTTACAGCTCACCCATTCCACAAATCTATCTGAATTTCTTAGACACACTGTACCCATGAGAATTTCAGAGATGCAAACCGAAGAATTAGTGCTTTTGTAGGTAATTTTGGTGGTTTTGTCTTACTAAGTCTTTGAATGTCTGAATCACACAACACAATTTTTAAGAGGGCTACTAAACCACTGAACCAAAAAAAGAAAAAAAAAAAAAAACAAAAAGAGATTGTCTAGCAGTATATTTTTTAACAAATAATTCTACAAGGGCTGTAAACATCAACTGCCTCAGTGTATTTAACAGTGTTTAATACGTATCTTCTAATCCTCCTAAACAGAAAAGTGTCTTGCATGAAAATAATAGTGAAGGAGAAACAAACCCTTCTTCTAAGCCTTAACAAGTATCTGTTAAGTATCTCTATGTTACATCCTACCAGCCACTGCCTGCCCATGATCCCATGATATCGAGACAAAGCAGAATCAAAGACAAAATCACTTGCTTTCAAAGAATCTCCTAATTTTAACAGTGTCAAGTGGAGATTACTATGTACCTGCATGTTGTGTGTGTGGTAAACATGCACATACTTAGTCATATGATGACTATGTACTCATACAACTGTTCAAGCAAACTTGTACAATTGTCAAGCAAACCAAAGAGGGGTGGATATGTCTCACGGAGAAGACACCACACACAGAAATCAGCTAAATGCCAACCTCATGCACCACATGAGACTTTATCCTCAATCTGCTCCACCAGCTTGTCACAGCTCAGGGGCAGAAACTGAGAATGGTCTGCATTACATATGTGGAATGGTACATCTGTATGGTTCAGTCATAGGCACGTTCTGCAGCTGTAGCAATTCCTGCCACCTGCCACAACACAAGTTTGGGCCATCTTCTGTCTTTGCACACTGTCACTCTGGAGGCATGGACCTCTCTCCAGCAAGAAACTGATCTGAATCCACTGCATTATTAAAAGTGGAGGGAAGTTCTGACTTACAGGTCCTGCACTGGGAGCTGTGACAAATCAAGACAGTTCATAGGTGGTTTTCCACACCTCAGCTTGTGGCTTGTTGTCAGTGCAGCTCTATCAGTAGCTAGGATCAGCACAAATCCCAGTCTAAAGAAACTTTTGTCACTTAGGAACAAATAGAAAGACACGAGAAAGATGTATGTTGCCTCCTCTCTGAGGGTCCCCGAGCAATAGTCAGAATATTACTTGACTCACACAGGAAGAGGAAATAAAATTCCAGTTTACTTGACTTCAAGACCCAAAGTCTGCTCTTTTCCTCCTATTACTTCTGATAATTAACATACCTCAATCACCTATTACACACAATTCTTTCACTTGAGCAGGAAGTATGTTACCTTCTCCATCTGTTGCCCAGCAGGAACAAACAGGAAAAGAGGAGTTAAGAGAAAAATAAACCCCAACCAGGTCTGGAACTGGCTTGTTTTGTTTATAGCTGTTATTTACAGCAGTAAAATTTCACTGCACTGAAGAAATACTGGCTTCAATACAAATAGATATTGAAAAACAATTCTTCCAAATACAAACAAAAAGAATAGCTTTTCCTCATCACTCTGAAGACGACTGACTCATCAGAAACTATTACTGAGCTTACAAAAAAAAAAAACCAAACCAACCCAAAACCAAAACCAAAAATAAATGCTTTAGCACAGTCAGACTGCTCTTCCAGGCAGACTTGACTTTGATTGAAAGGTCACTTCTTTCAGTCGAACCTCATTTCCTCCCTTATTTAATATTAAATAAGTTACAGTGCATCAACAGAACTGGAACTGGTTCAAGAGACCTAATCTACTGTAAATAGAAATTAGTACGCAAAAGTTTGGTTTTAATCTAGTCCTACTTATAAGGATTATTTAAAGTAAATGCACCAAATGATACAACACAACAGAAGCTGAAAAAGTAAACCCTCCAGGATGCTGTACTTGGGTAATAGCATTAGCTTGTCTATAGTAAAAAGGCAAATAGTGGGCATTTTACTTCCCATTATTTTGCAATTAATCATTATCAAGATAAAGCTGTGATCAAATAAAGGTGATTTCATTTGATAGATTCATTAATTATTGTTAATTCCTTCATAAAGGATGCACCATATTCAGAATTTCAGGGCATTAACAGATGGCAGTGACTCTGCTGCCAGATGCTATTAACACTGCAACAGACACTACTGCCATTATAATTAAATATCTGTCAACATTTCCCTTGATGCTTCCCCTCTTACAAACCCATTTCTACAGACGTGAACTTCATTTGAAGTATTCCACCTTTTTTCGTAAGACTGCCACAGATGGAGCCAGGTAAGCTGCTAATGGTCCTTCTTCTCAACTCAACGCTCATGGCTTAGGAGAGAAGGACTGGTTTTTTAGAGATGTTTCCATAAGTACTAGCATATTTTATGAAGAAACTATACATTATTTTATGCATTTTTAACTGATTGAATTGGCCAGGAAGAAATCAATTAAAGATGACAACAGCAATTCTACTACCTAATTTAATGGCCAATTTTCACTAACTTACAGTCGCATTTTGGTCTTTGTTTTTCCTCTGAAGTAAGAATAACTAAATAAATACAGATTCAAACGGCAAAAAAACCCAACCGAATGAACCCACATAAACCAGTAGTGTAAGTGAAATGAGGGTCTTAGTTTCAAGGCTATTTTTTGTTTCATTTGGAAAAGGCTGAAATATCCAACTTCTATCTTGGAGCCACCAATGTTTGAAGGTGGCATACTCCCCCAGATCAATAATCTTAAAAATTAATTTTTAAGATTAATTTGTCTCTGTAGATTTACTACTAAAATATACTGAAGTTGATAGTGTCTCTCCAGACAGTGATCGTTTTACTCAATATAGGTTTACAGCTACTCAAATATTTAGAAAATAATATTACTGATTTATATCAAGATGACACTTTTCTTTAAAGGAGCCCTCAGTGCCCTTCAAACTGCTTTCTGGAGATAGTAATTCATTATTAAAATAATGTTACTTGAAAAGAACAAAACCAAATGCACCAGTTAGAAATGGTATGAAAGATGAAATGTAAAATTTCAATATGCCAGCCAAGCACTTTTTACGCTCTTCAGCTATGAAGACCAGCCTCCGGTAATAGCATTTTACATGGACTGTCTTGGTGTATCAGGGTGAACAAGGGAGAAGTACTGACCTAAGAGATTTTACTCAAGTTTCCTTGCATTATACATACGTGAGCATTTATTTTTTGTGTTATAATTTGGCAGGAAGAGAGCCTTTCTGCTTTCTCTAGCTTCCTGGAAGCAAAACCACCCAAAAACGTTATCTGGGGTAACTTTATAACAAAGGAGGAAATCAAGCACTGAAAAATCTCAGATGCTGGTCAAATAAGGTTATTCTTGGATGCAGTTTCAGAGGAATCACATTATCCCTGCCATAATGTGTATACGCATCTACATCTGCGCTGTACTGTCCAGAAGGGAGTCTAGGGCATGCTTAGTGATGAGGCAGGGAATGGTATGGATTGTGTATACTGGCTGGCACTAACACAGGGAGTCCATTCTCTTTCTCCTCTCGTGTTCCTGTGCATGGGATGACATGATAAAAATCATGAAGCTACCTGACAGTGGAGGCAGGCGACTGCACAGGCTGAGCTTCGGAAACCAGGATGGACAGAGCCTCAGTCTGCACATACACCACGTGCTCCAGATGCACACTGGCTCCAACATATACACTGGACCCAGAAGCTAGTGTAATGAATTTAATCTTCATGGCACATATGCAAAGAGACACAGAGAAACAGCTGGAAAAAACAGCTCATAGTGAGAAGACACCTATGAAAGACGTCACCATCACAGCCATAAGAAGGATCTTCTATCTTTCCAAAATAAGTCTTTCTTAAAAGCAACCTTCTACCAGCAATGGTGATGAGAAGAGCCAATACTGGAAACAATATCCCCTGATCTCTCCAATACACCCATTTGACTGCAACTGTGGATGCAGTGACCCATCTGAATACACAACTGTGACACAAATCACCAAGTGCCAGCATCACTCCACTCTTGATGCCTGTCTTGCCCTCCAGATCTTACAAAACATTTGCAATTTACCATGGGAGCTCAGTTTTAAGGAGCACCTTATAACTGAGGCAACAGTGTTCAGCCTGTCCATTTGAGCAAGCGCCGCTATCCTGCTGCATGAAGCACATGGGTCTTCACAATGATGAGTCGATAACATAGCTGTTATTTGTGGATCTGAATGAAGCTTGAAGTCACGTTTCATAATCACATCTTAGTCTTAAGTGGAGTATTTTAAGAAATATTATTGCTGTATCAGGCCAAAATTTCCTCAACTACGCATGAAGAATTTGCCTATCGTGCCTCACCCCTACAGATGCCTCCATCCTTGTAGACGTCTAAAAGCTGTCTGGACTTGGTCCTGGGCCAAGCTCTGTGTGGCCCTGCTTGAGCAGGGAGGCTGGACCTAGACAACTTCTAGAAGTCCCTTCCAATCTCAACCATCCTGTGATGTAAGCACCTTTCTTACTAAATTGGACAATGAAGGTGAGAGGAAAGTAGGTTTCTTGAGTTTTATTCCCAGATCACAGTGGGAGAAACCGAAGCCTGAAGACTTCAAAAGTTCAGTTTGCATGGATACTGAGGCACGCCAAGGGAAGGCAGATGCCTTTATTTTGGGAAAAGATCAGATTCTGCAGACCTGGCCAACAGCATGTAGTGAGCCTGCACTGATGCTGGATGTATAAACCAGGTTTGATAGAGAAAAATCCTATGATTTCACTAGAGGTCGATGGTTTTCTTTCATTTGTCCCAGAGGCAGGCCTCATCCTGAAACGAGCTCCTCCTTCCCAACTATTAGTGGGAAATTTTGCTGTAGCAACTCTAGCTCCTGAAATCCAATATTGATTTGGAAAGCACAACCTCCTCCCCGCAAAAAAAAAATAATCAAAATGGGATAAAACCAGCTTAGAAAAAAGAAAAGGAAGGTACAAATCCTGAGGAGCCTTCTACAGCCCACCAGAAAAGCATCCATAAGCTGCAATCTGAGAAATCAGATAAGCGCTTTCAGTGTTTATTTAACAGTCATATATACATGCATGCACACACCTATGCACCTTCCTCAGCAAGACCTGGCTTAAAATCAGCAACAGTCTTTCAATTGAACACAAGGTGGCTTTCAGCCAGGCCTTCAAAACGCAAAAGAGAAATGCTTGTTGTGCCTCTGCAAAGTAAGTACAGCCTACATGGAGATCCTTCACCAGACCTGGATATAAAGAACTCAACACAGAAATTCTGGGCCACTGTGACAAAGTAATGACACAGAAGAGTACGGAGTAGAAGGAAACTGGGCGAAAGTGGAGACCAAGAAAATGGGTGCTAGTTGAGAACATGCTACGAAGTCTGACAGCAGGTCAAATGGTGCCTAGTTTACCCCTCAAAGGGAGGAAGCAACCAATCTCCCTGCAGAATGCAGCAGCGGCTGGAGGCAAGGCAATGAATTTGCTCTGTCTGCAGTTGCGCTCTCATTTCAGTTCTTGCCATGCTGTCTCTCTCATTCTGAGCTCCCTGTCAAGGACATCTGATCTAAGGTTACTTGCTTTCTGTTCAGGTTGTCACCGGGCCTGCTTATTTTATTTTCCTGGATCAGCTGTTTGTATATTTGGCTGAAAGTGGTGCAGTAACTAATGTGTAGTTGCTTTTTAAAAATGCCTTTGAGACGTTAAAAACTGAGAGGCAAGGCGGGAACTGTTAGGAGAACTTCTAACGTGACCACTACGCTCAACTCAAGCTGCTGGATGCCAAAAAATCTGAAAAATCCAACCAAAAGTGTGAGGTTGGAAAAGAAAAAAAAAAAAAAAAAAGAGAAGGGGAAGGAAAAAAAAAGGGGGGGGGAAGGGGAAAGAAAAGACTCCCTCTGGAGAGAGTGGCAGACTCCTGCAGTACCTAAATACAGCTCACCCTTAGCCAAAGTTACTGGTCTTTGAGCTTTGACAGAGAACATCACTGAAGAGCAGGGGAAAAAAATTAAAGGCAATACCCAGCACTAAATGCTTCTCAAAGGGCATTAATATTTACTAAATCTAATAACTACAAATTTATAAATGTCCCCATCAGCTTTTCAACTCCTTCTCCCTCCCAGACAATACTGGAAATATTAGAAAGCCTGGAATTAATCAATTATGGTAATTCCAATTCTGTCAAGTAGCCAAGTACCAGGAAGCCTGTAGATGAACTGAAGCAGCTGGCATGAAAACAGAAAATTAAGGCAAGGGAACAAATGGAACTACGAATAAGGAGCATAAATGATGCATAAATATAATCAGATACACTCTTACCTGGACCTTGCCATCCTAGTCAATTCTATACCTCTGCAGTTTTATCATCCCACACATTTGAATCCTCTCCTTTTTATAAAGACTGACACACCAGGGTCCAGAAAAAAAAAAAAGAAGAAAAAAAAGTACACTTCTATCTCAAAGTTCTTTCCTGCAGATAGACTGATAAAGTTCAAAGTGTTCCCTACAGAAAATGAGGACTGTGATCATTAGAAAAATGCCTCCATTACACTGCTCTAAACACCAGGGTTTTCTGGTTCCTTCAGCCTCTGTGGTGCTCTGAAAGGTCAGCCAGGATAAGAAAACAAACATCACAGACATAAGCAAAGACAAAACATCTGTATCTATATTACTGCATGAAGTTTCATTATAAATGGGAAATTATCTTGCCCCTTCAGCAGGAGTCTTCTCCACACAATAAAACTCTGTATGGAAACACAAACAGGAAGCAAAGGAAGGGACATATCTGCAAGATTTCCATTGGGAAGCAACTTGTAAAAGTGAAGTTGAAGAGTATCCCCTCCATGAACAACTTTGCAAAAGGCTGAAAACTGTCCCTCATAGTTATATACACCAGAAATTAACGTGACAAGGGATTGATTTAGAGAATGAAGAATCTTACATTAAAAGATACCCAGAAATACTGCAAATAAAACGCTATGGGCAGAAAGGAGACCTGCTCTATAACTCTCATTAATATACCAAAACTTTAATGGTTTGGGTACATCAGAACAGTTGAAAGTTTTATCTAGCAAATAAACAATAGATGGAAAAAACTTAAAAATTGCTTCACTGATAACTTGTCAAGACTTGTGAGGAAACTTTAGGGGCACTTGGCAACAAACAGCACAGCCTTGCTTTTTTGCAGCTATGTCACTCTTCTGGATTGTACAGCCACCGTGGATAACGAAACCTAGCTCAAAAATTAAGTTTCTGCTTATTAAGCCTGTGTCATAAATTATTCTCTCTTGCTCAACAAGCTTTTACAAAAATAGTTATTTATAGTAAGTGTACATATTACTCATGCTCTTAATTTTTAATGCGTGCCTCCTGAAGGCTGTTTCCACCAAGTGGAAAGAACATGGCATTAAGCATGAAGCAACATTATCACGTGAAGTCTGTAAAACATTTATAGCCAGGAATAAATGGTATAGACAGTCTTGAGAGTAACACGGTGTATTATGCAGCAAGGCTTGTAGAGTCTGCAGTCATACTGGTCCCTGGCTTTTGTCTGCAAACTGAAAGTTTGACTACGTTTATTACATGCAAGTAGTCCTATGAAGAGGAGCAAGATTCTCCTAGATGTTAGGATAAGAGGGGTGTCTCATTAACCCAGTATTAATTGAGAATTTTGCAGGATAAATGAAAGATACTTTCCCCTTCTTGTTCAAACCTGAAGTTTACGAAGGATGGAACAAGGGAAAGCAGAGAGAAAAAGCCTAGGTTTGTTGTTCACAATCAAGAGAAAAGGAAAACTGGAACTAATTAGAAGAAACGGTGGAAATAAAAAGACACTGTTAAGCCAAATGTGAACAGAATAAAATGGTAGCAAGAAATTTTAATCAAAGTAAACCTGAGAAGTGAGATGACAGAAAATTGAAAGTAGCGCTACTTATCAATACAAGTATATTTGCATCAGGAAGGTTTTGAGCACTATAAGCCTACAGGGATAAGTCTCAGGCATAAACCAAGTGCACAAATAGAACCATCTTCATGCATCTCACTAACATGCAAGCACTCTCACAACCATTATTCCCATAATGTGTTTCCAGTTCTCACAGGCTGACATCATGGGAACACCTCTGAATATGCAGAACATCATGCACCACGCGCGGTACAGATGGACACTGCTGGCTAACTGTATTTCTCACTTGCACAATTGTGTGGCTGACAAATGGAAAAAAATGTATTATTGCCTGTTCCAACCAGCAAGAAATTCCTACAGTGAGCTCTCATTCTCTCAGCACTGACCAAGGGTCAAATTTTCAGAATTTTGTAGACTGTAATTATGTAAATGCCATTGCTGGAACAGATTTTCAGTGTCTGCATTTTGCTCCTCTTAAAGTCTTGTTTATTTGCATTTATTCTCAAATTTGCACAAATGTAAGATATAAGACCTGAGAGAATGAAGTTATAGTTCTTGCTACATGGCAAATTTCAGCAAGCATGGATAAAATATACATTTTAAAGAACATAACAGTTTGAGTATTACTAAATACGATCCTCTCCAACCTTAACTATTTTATGATTCTATATGTACTATGACACATATGAAAAGTATTTTGGCTGCAGAAGAAGCCTTAAATCTGATTTATGCATTTTGCAGCATCTTTTCATTGGTTGGTTGTCTATTACTTTTGAATAGTAGAAAGAATTATTATGTCACAAAGAATATAGCAGCCTGCTCACTTAGTTTCCAGTATGTAGACGTGTAAGAATGGATTTTGCCTGGATTCTTCAAACAAATTTATCTGAGAGTAATACTGAGAATAGATATCACATACATCAGAAAGACAGATATCATTAGCAGCTTAAAAATTTTATAAGCCATTTAAATCAGTAATGCAGGATGGATTTTAAGTATTTATCTCTTTAACTTTCCTTTAAAAAAGCAGATAAATTAAGCATGTCTCCTCAGTGTCAGCAAAACGAGGCACAAATAAGTAAATGTATTCCATCAAGGATGTATGAAGACAGCTTTGATGCTCAAGATACTGCAGGTTAGAGGAAGGTATCCAAGCCAATAGTGGATGAAGAACTACTTTAAAATCCAGTAACAGGCCTGGAAATACTCATGTCCAATATTTAAGATGCCCAGTACCTAAAAGTCCCAAAATGACTGCATGCATGTTATGGCCTTTACTGTCCACTCTGATTTTAATGTGTCCATCATCTCACCTTCCGCAAAGCCACCCCTATAGGTGAGAGAGGACATCAAAAAGACTCAAAATGAGCTTACCCCTGCTTTTCCAGAGAGCAGCAGATGTTTTCTTGAGGGAAGTATCAGTACCAGCTGAGGAAGGCAGCTGCTGTGCATCAGTCCTAGGAGTGGCATAGCCATGAGACAGGCCAGTGCTGGGACAGTTCTGCTCTCTTGGGAGACATTAGCCATGGAAAAGGAGGTCTTGCACAGTATCAGGCTGGCCAGGGATGAATCCTTCACTCATCCACAAAATTTCAATGGCTTCTTGATTAGACTGTGAAATAGCATTGTGAAACTCTACAAGACTACTCTCCTGAAAGCATTACATGCTATCAACCACCATGACCATGATATTCCAAAATATCACCTAACTGCATCTCCAGAGGGCATGTATCCAAACCACTTCAATAGATTTATCTTACCTATTTTCCAAATTCCTATCCTGCAGGTTTTCTCAACAATCTTTCATTTTGACATTTCCCTAAAAGTTCAAATGTTTATCTTACTACCAAGCTTAAATCTTTGCCCGATGTCTTCTTGCATCTCTCAGAGGTCACAGAAAAAAAGTGATTGTCATGCTTTTTAAAGCAAACTTTTATATATTGTGTGACTTGCATTTCTTTCTGTATTTTTAGGCTGAACAAATCAATTCCCTCCACCTTCCATCACAGCTTACGTTTGCTAAACCCCCTATACTTGCCACTCCCCTTTGGGCTCTTTCTTATCTGCCTACATCTTTCCTACAGAGCACATTTCCAATTTCAGTCACAGTATTTAAAGCCTTGCTGAAGTCAGGATGTATCACATGCGCTGCCATATTTAAGAGCAAGAGAAGTTCCTGGTTTTAATGTGGTTATCTCAAACCAGCAAGGTTAACCTACTGCATTCAGAGATGGCATTTCTCTGCCTGCAGCAGCCCTATCTGAGACTCATAAGCAAATGGACACGGTTCTACCAACAATTTTACTGTTGAGGTTTCCCTAAAAAAGGAAACCACGTTTAGTTGGAAAAGCGGGTTAGTTTATAGATGTGGGGATAAGAGAGCCCAACTCTAAAACCAGAGGCAGCTCCCATTCAGATCTCTCAGAATTCTACAAGCTCTCTCTGAATGTGCTAATTTTGTTACTGTAAATCACTGTTTGACACTGAAATACCATCAGAGTTTTTATTAACACATATACAGGGGACATCTGTAAACTGCATTCGTACTTCAAAAAAATGAGGTAAATAAATGCTGAAGAAGAAATACACGGAGCTTCTCAAATGTGTACATAAAATTTTTGGTACAGTACTGAAGATCTCTCTGAAGCCAAAAAGCTGGTAGGGATGAGCTATCTTCCAGCCTTGGATTATTTAACAAAAAACTATCTGGTGCTAGCAGAATTATCAGAAAGTAAAATATCTTCACGTTCCATGACTCACAGTCCAACAGGTCTTCCTAGAGTTAACGAAATTCACATGAACAAGCAAAACAGGCATTCTTAAATAATTTCTATTTGACTGTTTCTAATCAAAGCTAGCTTTCAAGTTTACACGTTGGTTTCCAGCCATTTGCAGATGCCAAGTTTTAATGCACACTCTAATTTCTTTTCAAGTCAGGTAAGTGCAAAGATAAGCACCTCTAAAATTTAATAGGATTGTCCCATCACTGGAATGTTCGGAAAATGGTGGACTGGCATGTTACTACCAAGAGATTCAGCACCGCCAAACACAAAAGCTGATGGTTATTTGACTGAGGTCTGCCACTAAAAGGGTCCCAGCCATGCACTTCTGGTATGTTCCTTCTGCCAGGACTCGGACTTGTCTGGCCCTGTAAGGAGTCCTATTAACTCACCAATTTTAAGCCTTTTTCCCATGTCTCATTCACCAACTGTCTCAAAAGGCTGCGCAGCCTACCACATGCCAAAGTCAAAGCACCAGGGAGGTGGCACGGCCAAGGGAAACTTTCCCCCTCTCTTGGCTACCACCACAAAGCTCACCTCCTTGGAAAGCTGCACACTGTTAGTTGTTCTCCCCTGTTCCCACTCTTACCTTGTCAGCTTTTAATTACTTATATATGAATGCTACTGTGAGCAGGAACAAAGATGTCTCTATTGTGGTTGATTCATGGATTTGCATTCACATTAGCCTTCTCCTTCCCTTTCCTCCTACCCATGAGGTACTTTTGCAAAGACTTGAAACTACGCCACTTTTATCTTTGTGCGATTAAAAGTAGTGCCTATTGACATGGCTACAAAGAAGGTTTTAGAGGAGAAACCACAGACATATCAGAAGTTCTACATCACAGAGATTCAATAAACTGGACTTCCCAAATTAATTATAACATAAATTTCACAATGCAATTATCTTGCTGAAAGACAAAAGGATCTTCCAAACTTTTTTTATAATTATTTAACATCTAAGTATTGCTTAAACATTTTAGAATTACTATTTATCACAAAACCCAGAATACAGTCAATAATTTCAAGATACGAAAACCAATCTAATAATGAGCAGTACAGTTTAATTCTACATGCTGTACTGTGCCTCTTGTTATATTTGGTCTATGTTATCAGCCTCCTGTAAAAGCCAGCCAAGAATTCTTCAAGCCCTGCCAAAGCTAGAAATACTGGCCAGAAACATTTGTCATATCACGGCTCAGTTTCCAAAAAGCAAGTTGCTGGAAATACAAGGTGCAAAGGACAATAAAAACCTGACTTATTTAATATTGTTGGAATGCAGCAGATCAAATGAATCCATGTGCTCTTAATCCTGTAGGACAGCAGCATAACAAATACACTTCATTTAGATACTCAGTCTCCCTGAGTCAAATCAGTCTGGAAGATTCAGCCACGCAACTGCTGGATGCTATTCAATTAGCATGAGGCAGTGATTTTGATGGAGGCAGTTTTACCTTGGATTAAATTTATTGATTTTTCCACTATGTATAAATAACAGTGTTGTCAGGCTATTTCAGATGAGTTCACCAACCACAATATTAATGGATTTTGCTGATTTTTTTCAAAGCACTCATAAAATCAAAACAATGGTGTCTTGTAATAAGGTGTAACTGCAGATGCAGCTTCTACAGTGCATCTATCTCCAAGAAAAATGTATGGGCACAGACGGGTCCTTAAGAAGTTGGGGCTTTATATTCACATACTGTAGGATGCAATATCTTCAGCCACAGCTAGTCCTATTAATTTCAGCAAGCTTACCTGTTGCATTAAGCCCTGCTCCTAGGAGAAGGGTACCAGGAAGAATGAGTATCTCTCAAAGAAACCATATCTCTGCTGTTTAATTCAGGACTCAGGCCTTCACTAATTCTAGTCAAGATAAGACCCAGTGTATAAACCTACAAAATAGGAAATTGCAAAAACTTAGAAACAAACCCTAATTCATCTTGGATCAGGAAAAAATTGGGAGCAAAAGCTAATTTTTCATCTTGAATCAGTCACAGGTGTGCAGCTGCCTAGTCTCAAAGCCAGGAGAGCTGCTGTAAGATCATGTTTTTCACCCACCTTACTTTCAAGGAGCATCAATGTTCACTCATCCAGATAGCATATTTGCCTATATACAGAGAGAACATGCCCTGAAAACTCTGATTAGAACTGGGAAGGTTCTTCAGATGAGTTCAAGTGTAAATATATTGGAGGTACTGATCCTGAAAGAAATGTATAGCAGGATTTTCATATCATTTGAAAGATGACATGACCCTTTTTCACACTCATTTTGACATTGTTTAATGATAAAGCTCACTACTTACACACCTGTGTTAAATTGATCAGACTGACTGATTCTGAGCTTTGACTAAGACTGAAGCATTGTATAATGAAGGCATTCAGTGCTCTCCATTCTGCAGCAATAAAATCTGCTTCCAAAATTCACCCTTTTCAATTATGTTTCACAAACCTAAGCTTGTATTTTAAAGAAAATAGCCATTTTGTGATATTAGTATTTTTAAGGATAACCTTTACATGGAAAATATGTTATAAACTATTAGTACGTGAAAATTTGGTTTAGAAAAAAATAAGAATCAAACTCATATTAACATAAATACTGTTATAATTTCAGTTATACTAGTTATGGTGAACATGTCATATACCTTGATTTTGTAAGCTTTGTCACCATCTCTCTGGGTATTTTCAAAAACAAGTTAGGAAAATCATGTCTGTCTAGCCTTGCTACTTGAAAGCACTCTAAGATAAGTGCAACGCTGGCTGAGAAGCCATGCAGAAAGTAGTTTACAATGGCACATTGTTAAAACGAAACAATACATCAAGCAAAATTTTGTTGGTATCTGTCCTGCAGTTGGATTTTCATTAGCGACTGAGATCACAGAATCGTAGAATAGTTAGGGCTGGAAAGGACCTTAAGATCATCTAGTTCCAACCCCCTGCCATGGGCAGAGATGATCAATAATAAAGTAGAGACTATGGCTGTTTTCCAAAACCACAGAGAGCATCAAGTCAGGACAGACTCTGCTTTGCAGGATTCAAAGTTATCCTGACAAACTGGAGAAATGTACTGAAAAAGACAGGACATAATTCAAACAGGACTCAAGTGCTAAGTATAGGACTTTGACAGGAATAACCAAATGGATATATACAACATGGAAACACCAGCTTATGTAGTAATTCTGCTGAACAGGACCTTGCTTGATGGACGAGAGCCACCAATATCATGCTCTTTCAAAGAAAAACAAGCATTGTATGATGCATGTAAAAGGCATCATGCACCAAGAAGCTCTCAAAGAACCACAAGAACAACTAGATCTACACAAAGCATGACCATCAAGAAAACACTTCATGACCTACAGCTGCACAACCTGGCAGAAGTGAGACACAATGAACTTCTGTTCTCCATATCTACCATGACCCCAACAACCATGATGCCATACAACTTGACCATTAACTTGAAAGTCTGAATGGCAATGCTGTGAACTATTTCACTACCTAGCATTTTGATGGTGGCATCCAACTGAAGTCCCTGCTTCACAATCCCAGTATGCCTTTCCTTTCCTGACAGCTATTGATCCCATTCTTAGTCCACCTCTATGACTTTGTGCCTGACAACTCCTTTATTCACATAAGACAATGAGCTTAAAGCAAGAGTGGAGTAATTATTTGGTGTCTCCCACTCCAGTGTTAAGTTCCTCTAAACTCAATTAATCACGAAGAACTCTGGCAGCTCACAATATGCCAGAAAAATGCACTAAAGTAATAAGCAATTTCACATTCTGCCTTTGAAGACAAGCTATTAAATGCACATGGTGTACCAGTTTAATCAAGAATAGTTAATTAACCTGTTCCCTTGGTAAAAGTTTTTATCATTCTGCACCAGCCATACATCACTTTCTTAGGACTCAGACTGCGGCCATGATGCGTATTTGTAATCTGTCTTTCCAAGTTAACCTGTCACTATCTGCAAACTCAAAGTGGATCCGTGACATTTTGTTGCACTGGCAACTGGGCCAAGTCTGGGGACACTGAGGACTGGAGGGTGAGTGATGCTAGAGCGCCATTTCACAAAAAAGGTTTCAAGGGAAAGCTGAACTACAAAACCCTCTGCTGTTTTTCACCCAACATGACACAAAATACTTTTTCATTATTTTTGTGCTATGTGTTATTTCCTTAAGTGAACTCAGCTTTATGCTCTAATGCCACCATCATAAAATCAATTTAATAACTTACATTCCCACAGTAATCATCAGCATACATAAGGCAGGAGTCGTAAGTATAGGCTATAAAACTAGGGAGACCTGTAGTGTCAGATTATTAAAAACATTAACATATGATAAGAATCTAAGTCTGAAGTCTGAATTTATTACAAGACAAAATTCCCGGAGATTTTCTATTACATTAACTGAGCTCAAGGACAGGCTAATGCAATGCTTTTCTAAAAAAAAAACAACAACCAAAAAAACCCAAACAAAACCACACACACACAAAAAAACAGCTACCAACAAAGAACTCCTCCCCTTAACAAAACAACCCCAAAACACACACTCCCCCAACTTACAGCAGTCATAGCACCTAGATTTGAATCTGTTTTAAAGCACTCACAGAATTATGATACCAAACTTACATCACTACTTGGCTATGGAACTTAACTGTAAGAAAAGAGTTTTATAAAGTAAAAAAATGAACAAACTGAAAACTCAGCCAAGTTTTCCAAATTGGTGCAGGAATACTTAACTAGGAACACGCTGATATTCTGCCAGAACAATCTGGGAAAATTTACCCCCTGGAAAGTGAGTACAGTAGACAAAGAAGATGCAAAGAAGACATGTCATCTCACCTAGCCTTTAATGAATGTATACAATTAGGTCAAACCAAGCCTTCCATATAGTCATTTGACCACTTTGATTTAGGTTTTCATAGAATTATAGAATGGTTAGAGCTGGAAAGGACCTTAAGATCATTTAGTTCCAACCCCCTTGACATGGGCAAGGACACCTCCCACTAAACCATGCCACCCAAGCATATGTCCAACCCAGCCTTGAACACCACCAGTGATGGAGCATTCACAACTTCCCTGGGAAACCCATTCCAGTGCCTCACCACC
>JASSUY010028367.1:27236-92738 GCA_032466535.1 Forpus xanthops | reverse complement strand
TTGATGTCATCTACCTGGACCTGTGCAAAGTGTTTGACACTGTCTCACATGACATCCTTGTCTCTAAGTTGGAGAGATATCAATTTGATAGGTGGACCACTGGGTGGATAAAGAACTGGCTGGATGGCACCATGCAAAAAAGTTGTGCTTAATGGCTCAATGTCCAGCTGGAGATCAGTAACGAGTGGTGGCCCTCAGGGGTCGGTGTTGGGACCAGTCTTGTTCAACGTTTTTGTCAGTGACATGGACAGTGGGATTGAGCGCACCCTCAGCAAGTTTGCTGATGACACCAAGCTATGTGGTTCAGTTGATACACTGGAAGGATGAGAAAGTTGGGGCTGTTCAGCCTGAAGAAGAGAAGGCTGCATGGCGACCTCATAGCAACCTTCAATATCTGAAGGGGGCCTATAGGGATGCTGGGAAGGGACTCTTCATTAGGGACTGTAGTGATAGGACAAGGAGCAACAGGATCAAACTTAAACAGGGGAAGTTTAGATTGGATGTGAGGAAGAAATTCTTTGCTGTAAGGGTGGTGAGGCACTGGAATGGGTTGCCCAGGGAAGTTGTGTATGCTCCATCGCTGGTGGTGTTCAAGACCAGATTGAACATAGCCTTGGGTGTCATGGTTTAGTGGGAGGTTTTCCTGCCCCTGGCAGGGGGCTTGGAATTAGATGATCTTATGTTTCTTTTGAACCCTAACTGTTCTATGATTCTATGATTTTATAACTTGAAGTAATGTTTTGAGAGTAGTTCTAACCTTAACCAGGAAAAGTTCATTATCATTTTTTGAACTATTCAGAGAAACTAAAGGTTTTCCTTTTCCCTCTCCTCTCCCCTCCTCTCCTCTCCTCTCCCATCTTATCCATTCCCCTCCCCTGCCCCCCTCTCCTCTCCTCTCCCTAAGAGGTTTATTTTTTACGTGAAACAGGAAAGCAAGGATCAAATTTATTGTGAGTGAAGATTTCCAACTTTCCTGAGATGCTTTCAATTAAAAGACAAATGAAGAAGGCTTTTTTATTGTTGTATGATTCTTTTTTTTTCCTTAAGTTTAGGGTTCTGCACCTTGAAATAAACCAGGCTTGTCAAAGCATAATACAAATGCTGGTGCTTAAAAAGGAGCTTTCAGAAGTGACAGTGATGTTTTGTTTTTTTTGTTTTTTTTTTTTTTTTTTGTGGGTTTTTTTTTTTGTTATTTTTTGTGGGTTTTGTTTTTGTTTTTTGGGTTTTTTTGTTTGTTTTTTTACATAGTCCGATCAAATGAGGTGAAAACTTGAGCTCAGATTTTGATACTTAAATAGTCCTTTGAGGAGAAAGGAGTTTTTATATTTTGTGCATTGCAACAGCCCAGGGATCAGGGCAGAAGAAGAAAGGTGGTAGGGTCCTGCCATTTCGTCCTCTAGCATGCAAGACCCTAGGGACAACCTGGGAGGTGAAGAGGGATGCAGTGATCCTAAGAGGACCCAAACCAGGCTTCACAAAGCAGAGGCAAGAGGGCTCGCTTTTCTGTCTCAGCGTGTGTGCACAAATCCCCTAAGAAAGCTGAGTTGTTTCGGATGCAGGAGGAGGATGGTGTCCTTTCCTCTCTCCCCCTCTTTTATTCTTACGTATGGTCTTCACCGATTTAGTAAATGTAGTAGAACCTTGGAGTCAGACATACCAGCAGAAAAAATGATGGCATGTGAAAGGATGCAAGCACCTTTGTAGTATCCATATGTGGTAATAAAATTGTTGAGGCTAAAGACATTAGTGACCAAGTAAAAGAGGAAAAGTTGGGTGATGAAGGGTTAAAAGTGCCACTTTCTTTTTCTTGGCCTGCAATTGCAAAACTGAATAAAATAAGTAGCTCTGTTGAAATCAGACATTTCCAGCCAGGGACCATCTCTCTAAGGAATAAGGATAATACCTGCCTCTATACCAGACGTTAGACCACCCTTGAATATTTCATCTGGACTGCCCCTGAGTTGGGTGGGTTATCTCCATGTGAAGGAGCATGGCACAACCACAAAACCTCTGAACTAACATATTTGCAGTTGCTTCTTCTGCAGCTGGGTTGACTTTACTCTGGATGTAGAGGGAGAAGGTTAAATATGGGGGAGGAGAGGGGAGGAAATGCTACATGGAGAAACCAATTTTTTGCCTTCCCTCCAGCATATATCAGTGGATAATGAAATTTTTCAACTGATTAGATGCCCCATTGGTTGGAAAATTTGGAAGTAATCATGCAATTATATCACAAAGACAAGTAGAGAAACAAAAATATTAGCAAAAATAGGGAGAGAGAGAAGAAAAGGAAAAAAAAAAACTATTTATATAGCAATACTGGTCCTAAAAAATGGAAAAGAAAACACAATGGAAACTTTTCTGCAAACAATTAAAAGAGGGGGAGAAAGGCTCAGAATGGGGCTGGTGTTTCAAGATAAATATAGAATTTATAACATAGTAAGAGCTGTTTTTAGTGAGCCTTAATTAAAACTACATTGCTTGCCCCTTTACTGCTCCATCCCAGTGCTACAGTCTGTGAGAAAAAAGAGGGACTGGGTGACTTTCCTAGTAAGGGACTGATACATCTCACTAGAGAAAACAATGATTGGCAATGCTTATTGCAAGCACTTTGGGGCACTTCTGTAAATAGGAGCATGGACTTGTGTTCTGCTCCATGCCACAGTGTCCGTGCTCCTGACAGACACTGTTCATTCCCCTTCTGCTCTAGAAGCCACCAGGCACAGATACAGTCTTACTAAACGAAGACGTTTACCTGAACGAATACTTTTTTATTTTCTCTGGTAGGAGGATATCTTGCAGTTCTTGATGACAGGATGAAGGAAAACATTGCTTTTGTGCACCCCAAGCCATCTAGATAATGACTCAGAAACATAATGTTTTCATTGGTAGGAAGATAGAGCAATTTAGAGGGTGAAATCTGACTCCGCTGAAATCTCAATGGCATCGTTTTCATCTTGGGGGTTAGCAACTGACATCAACATTAGCAGCCTCTCTTCCTTTCTAGCTGCCCACCCCCTTCCCTGGGTGCTATCAAAATGTGGCACCTCCAGGGATGACCTTGTATGTGGAGTCTGAGGTGAAATCTAAAAGGGAGCATCTGTGCAGCAGTGGCTGAAGGATGTGTGCGGCAAGATGATTAGAGGGTGATCAGCTACAACTGAAGAAGGCACAGGTGTCTGCAGCATGCTCTGTAACAAGCTGAGAACAGCATCAACTTCCCAGAATGCAAGATCCTGGCTTAACCTATTGGCCAGTGATTAAGCTAGCCACAGATGAAGATCTAAGATCCAGAATCTGGTCCAAGTCCACCTTTTCATCCTTCTTTTCTCCATTTGAATGGACTTTTAAATGGATTTTAAATCCTGTTCTACTGAGGGACAAATAGGAAGAGATATACCAGCATGGAATAAGCAAAAGAATTGAAATAAATATTAGCATACTACTGGCAAATATAAAGGGAAGGAGGAGAAATGCTGAGGTGATCTAAAGTCTAAATTGGATCCGAGCTAGCTACTTACCTAATTGCTTTGCCTTGTCATTATCCTAATTGTGACAATTGGTTTCTTCCCACAGAGAGATTCCATCTCACCCTTCCGGTTGGAATTTTAAATACTCCACTAGTTTTGGTGTCTCAGTACCGTGCTGTTAATGGAAGGAAAGTATCTCTTCCCCTTGGCATCACAAACATGGGCAATACACTAAGAATTAGAAATGGGTTTATTATTTAATTTCCATTTTTTTTCAAGATAAAGAGAAAATATTTGGCAATTTTATGTTTACTTGGTGCTGTGCTTTGATCTAGTTCCCCCAAAAAGTGGGGGCTGTTCTTCGGATTCTCAAAAGCCTCTTGGGATGAGGGGAAATTAGTGGCTGTTTGGGAGCTTCCTGGAATGTGAAAAGCCAATGGTTTAAGTCTTCAGATGCTTGAGATCTCTGGAGTCTCAGGGGCACAGGGAGTGGACATTTAGGATGGATAATTAGATAGGTTGAAAAGGAGAACTCATTAGGAGCATATTCAGAGCAGAAAATGCAAGAGAACAGTTACATTCTTTGCCTTATTCTTTACATAAATGTCGAGAGCCAGTGGAAAAAACAGAGTGTCACAGGGCTGGATCCATGCCTGGTAGAGGTAATGTTATGTTTTTGTTTTGCTTTCCACCAAACACTCAACACCCCATTTTTTTCTTCTTCTCTTGCAGGGGAAAAAAGAAAAGATTCAACAACGAGTTCTTCACCCACCAGCTCCCACTGTCCCCCTCGAGTCTTTTTACAAAATTTAAGTCCCAGCAGGAGCAGAGCTTTTTTACAAGAATTATTTGCCTAGTTTCTGGATGGCTGTGGGCCCAATCTGTACCACAACATGCTAAATCAATGCTGTCCTCAAATCTGTTCACAATGAAGAACCAGGACCCTTACCAGACAATGGAATAGTAGCAGAACAAAGCTCGTGATGGGAATAGATATGCAAAAATGCAATCTCAGGGACTTACCTGCAGTGACAGCTATAGCCATCAAGACAACAAATTTTTCAGGGTAGTCAAAAAGGGCAATGTTTTTCCCAGATCATAGAATCATAGAACAGTTAGGGTTGGAAAGGACCTTAAGATCATCTAGTTCCAACTCGCCTGCTATGGGCAGGGACAAAGTTCTTGTCATTGTCTTGCATAACTCTAGGAGGCTGACTTCAAATTTACGTATTGCAAAAACAGAAGAAATATATTTATTTGGGGCTTTCAGCCAAACACTTTTTTTTTTTTACTGAGAAGTAGACACCTGTCTTAAATCTGTCCTACTTCTCGTGAAAGCACCGGAATGTTTCCTGGTCTGATGGGATTTTTTTTCAATAAAAAAGGAAAATTGATATTTTCATAGGAAAGGGGAGGAAAGTTTATGTCTACCTGTCTTGGATGGATCTCCCCCTATGTTCCCTGTAGGCTGGTCATTTGTTTTGTCACCACTAAGACATGAAGAATCAACTTCATGCCAAAGTCTATCTTGGGAACTCATGAAAACCATTGAAATGTGTTCTTTATTTGCATCATGAACTGAGAATAAACTTTTGCCTCCTCTTTCTTTGTCTAGAGGAGTTTCACCTCTGTGCGGAGAACTGTATGCCACTTTTGATGTACATCACAGGAAGACCTGGTGAAATTTATTGCTTTATCTTACTAATTTCTCTATCATTTAAATCTGTTGGCATGATATAAATTATTTATTTGAGTATGAAGATAGATGACCTCTTAACAGCTTCAAAAGTTCTTTAATTTCCATCTCAGAAAAGTAAGTAACCAAGGCGAATTCATCCACAGTTACCAAACTTGTGCTCATTGCTGTATTTTAAGGTCTTCAGAGGGCTGGTCTGAAATCAAGGTCATTTGACATAAAACCAGATCTGAAGGCAAAACAGTTTAGTTTGGTGGCTTCATACTTCTATTAAACAGAACGGGAATCAGTCCTTCAGGTCGTTTGAACTCTCTAGGATCCTTTTGATAATCTGAGGGATAACCTCTGCTATGTGGAAACTGAAGTGTTGAGGTTAAAAAAATCAACATGCTTGCAAAAGTGAGCACAAGTCTCACAGCACTGCACACACAAAATGTTTTTCTTTACATATTCAATATCGAGCCATGAAACCAGTCTGAACTGACAATTTTGCAGAAGCAGCCTGGGCCACTAATCACTTGCAGCATAAAACTAAAAAAGGTTGTAGAGGAGTCCAAACTCTGCTCCGTTACAGACTTTGGTAGTTCTTTGATCCATTTACATTGCTTTTTGTGGGTTCATTTCAGCACGATTAAGAACTTCCTTTGACCTATGCAATTTATATTAAATTTTTTTCAGTTATAAAACCAAACTGAGCACAATTCCACTTTAAAGAATTAAATCCTTCAATTACCCATGTACAAATCCTCAGTAAAGGTTTTGGCTTTACTATTCAAGCCTTTATAACCCACAGAGGAGAGCCTGCACATAAAAAAACCATGAAAATTAATGAACATGGACTTTCAGCAGTGAGAAATTCAGAATTCCTGCTTCTTGGGAACTTCCAGCATGTCAAAACTTATTATTCTAAGCTGAAGCAAATACTTCCATAATAATAAATTTGCACAAAACCCAAGATTTCTTGTAATTTCTGTTAAGGATTGCCAGTATTTTCATTGTTCTTGAATAGAAATGAGAATGGAAAACTACCTATATTGTAATGTTTCCTTTTGTTTGCTAGATTCGACACACATGCTCAATTTTCCCTAATTTCAGTTAATGCTGAACTTCACTTTTTGTGAGGGTCTCTATTTTAGCTTTTTAGTTAAAAGGCCAGAATGCCCACATTTTTCTATGGGCTAAACTTTTCTGTCCAAATTACATTTCTCATACAGCATTAGAGTCACATGAGTATCCAATACAGTATATAATTCACGCCAAGCCAAGTGTATTTATTTCTTGGGAGGTGCAGTCCTCCAAAGGACTATGGGCCCATAGCAGAGAGAACAGTTATGAATCAAAACTCCCACAACGCAATGGTCAAATAAGAAAATTAAGCTGAATGCCACATTGAATAAAGACAAAAATTAATTATTTGTATAAATAGAAAGGAAAGCAAAGCTTTTCTGAACTTGGGTTGCATTTCGTTTGGATTGCAACACTTCATTTTGCATTATTCCCATTGTGATTTTGAAAACTCTTTACTTTGGAAAATCAGTTTGGTGAAAATTGCCATCCCTGTTGGAAACTTGCACCAGTGTGCATCTCTTGACCATCTCTGCTCCCGGTCGATACCTCCTCCTCTCTGGCAAGGACAGACACAATGCAGCATTTTTGATGAATCAACAGGCAGGAAAAGAGGAGACAGAGGAAGTCAGCTGCTGCAGCCAAAAGTCACCTGTAAAAGTATACAGGGCAGTTAGTCATCCAGAATGATCCTCTCCTCACCAGCCATGTCTTTTCTGCTGACAGAGAGCTGCTATGTTCTTTTACACCAGGGCACATAAGCGGGAGTTCCACTGACGTAAGGGGAGGATGCTAGCCTATAAAGAGAGAGGAGACTGAAACCAAATTGATTTCTGAGGAGGAAGAACATAGCTTCCCAGTGTACTGTCTCTGTTACAGAGCAAAAGGCTGCAGCTGCAATAGGCACATATTCCTACTTTAGCCAGAATTAAAGCTTCCTGTTTCAGCTCAGCAATAGCCTTGGGGCCAGAACCTCAGTAGGTACAAAACAGAGTAGTTCCTGCTGGGTAAACTGTTTGAAATGAGTGAAATGTCCCTTCTCCTGTGGCATTCATTGCACTTGTTTCTGTTATGCATTATACCCTCAAAGCATCAGACATCATCCTAAATGCCACCCCTGAGGCATTCCTGTCCTTATCCAGCCCACAAAGTCAAGAGTTTGGGAACTGAATAAAACTAACTGCAAATGCATTTTGTAAGCTACAGGGAAGCAAAAAAAGGGCTCATGGAGCACACTTCAGTATTCATTGGTGCTTCTGGCAACCTTCTTCTCCTACACATCATCATCATCAGAGAGACAAAACCCAGGCTCCCTGTTGCGTACACAAGAAAAGGAGACTTCCCTTGTGCTTTGCTGCATTGCAGGCTGTAAATTTCTGAAGAGCTCTGCTATAATCTTTTACAGTCTGCAATCCCACCCTTCAGCTTAATGAAATGGAATGGTACAAACACTCTCTGGACATTTCACTGCTGACAGTTACCCAAGGTTTGCTTCAGCTGTTACAATACAGTTATTTTATTGTCTTTTTTTTTTATTTCTCTTGTACAATTTCATGACTAACTATGTGTAAAATGGAAGGAATGTGACTATCCTTTCTTCATCCAGTTGGACACAAACTGGACTGGTTCCTTTAACTCACTTTTCAGCTGGCAGAGCTTGCTTTCTGTTTTCTTTTAAATGTCAGAAAAGGTTAAATAGGCTCTTCAAATCTGCAATAGATTTTGAGGATCTCTGAGGGTAAAACCTTCACAAAAGAAACAGTTTATACTAGTTCAAACAATGAACTCTGGTTCAGAACCTGAAAGGCAAGAAAGACAAACCGAAAGTATACCTCATGTAAAAATCAGAGGATTTTTTTACCTTATCTCCCAATATAATGAAAAAGAAGGTTTAAATCTCTCTGACTGTCTTGATTTTTGAAAATTTTATTTATATTATGGTTCCATATTACAGCTTGGAAATACACATGCAGATCAAGGATCTAGATATCAAGGAAGTCATTCCCATAATTTTCCTGTGTTTGCATGGTATCCTTCTTTGACAGAGGACTTTCAAAGGGACCAAGGCCCTAGCTGGCCTGCCACATCTCTCCTCACTTGATACAGAAAGCAAACACAAACACTGGATCTAAAAAGCTTGAAGGAAAGTTGGAGAGGACTTTGGGTTTCACAACTTGTTGAAAAATTCAGCATTCTTCATACCAATGAAATACTAGTGAAATGCTACCATCCCAACTCAGTGTTAGCCTGGCAGATACAATCTTTAACTCTGGAAAAGGGCAGGAAAGGAGACAGTAAAGAATTGCTTGGATCCATAAATCTGCCTATTAGACAGATTATCTCAAGTTGCTTTCATTTTGGGATCTGAAATATGGGACTTTCTACAGGACTGAGTGAGGATATACAGAGATTTTAAGAAGTGGCGTTGTGTGTTGGGCGACTGAGGCCTTATACTTTCAAAGCCCAAACATGGTCCACACTGTCATACAGATACACTAATACCAAATTCCTGCTGATTAAAAAATAGCCCACATACAAGGACTTTACAAATTCAGGCTGACCACAGTTTTAAGCTTCTTCAGATGCATCTTCTTTTGTTTCCCACTGGTAATATTGTGCATGAGGAAAATGGCAAATTTTGGCCAGCAAGGTGGAACTTCCTGTGCAAAACAGTAGCAAGCCTGGACTTGTTGCACATGCACTTCAGTATTTTGAGTCAAACAGGGACTCAGAACATGCCAGGCATCTCACAAGGCAGTGCTTTCCTGATAATTTGACTAACTGCAAGTATAACCCAAAACGGATGGACCTCTGCTTCTGCTTCTTGATTCCCACTGCAAATGGAAACCCTAGGATGGAATATTAAAACTGGAGAATTCCCTGACACCATCATTGCTAGGTGAGATTACTGACAACTAGTAACTCCCCCCTGCTCTGTCATCACCTTGCTATGGAGAAGCCAAGCCCCATGTCTGAGCCCCAGACAGGAGCCTGGGTAGCGTGCAGCAAGGAGCACAGAAGTGTTTGAGCAGAGAGAGATCACATTACCCTAACAGCACCAAGACTCACCCCTCAGCACTCTTGCTGATGCCAGGATCCCTTCCCAGCACTCTCTGGCTCTGAGAAAAATGTGAAAAGGGGTTTAATTGGCCTCAGGCCTGTTATCACTTATGACAGCAGTGATCAGAAACAGGGTCCATTAACAGCCCTAGTATTTAATACATGCATTCACTCATGAGTAGAAGGTTCCCTGTCTGTATGATTAATGTCACCTCAACACATTCGATTAACAAAAAATATAGAGCACTTTGATTTTTTTCCCTTATGTGACTGACAACATCAACACATTGTCAAAGGCACTGAACAGATGGTAAGGCACTTAGGAAAGTCTGCTGCAGCTAAAGAAGTCACTGGCCTTCAGCAAGTACTTAAACCACAACAGGTAGCAACTGAAAGAAGGCTGTCCTTTGTTTCCTAAGTGAGATGGAGTGAAATATAGTCACTTTTTCTATTTTTCATGCAACAATTATTCTGCATTCCCATGAAGGTCACCAACTGTAAGCCAGGCTCTTATCTGAAGTTGATGGTCTATCAGTGGAGAATGGCACAAGGAATAGAAAATGACTGTCTGCTGCGAGACAGTAGGCAGGGAACAGTTCTCCCATACATATAGGAGGGACACTTGTCACAATGTCAATGTTTCCTCCTGGATCATGTACAGCTGCCTTCTCCATCCTTCTTTGATCCTCTTGAGCATTCCGAGAAGCATGCTCAGCTTGCATCTCCCTTTTGCCTGCACAGTAAGTCTTAAATGCTCACCTGCCAGAATCCTTGGGGCTGGCTTTCTTGGCAAGCAAAATATTCTTTCTCATAATTTCCTAGAGATCATTACCAGTTTCACCCTCCCCAGTGTCTTGTTTCACTTTTGGGTCTTTCAACAGCTTGAGTAATGAGCATTGATCAGCATCAACTTCACTCCCACAACATGGATTAATTATTTCTGCAGAGACCTCTAATGATGAAGACAAATCTGCAGGGGGCTTTGTCTTCCCTTCTGCTACCTGTGGGACTCTCAGTTCTTGTTCTGCACAAATTCCTATGACATGGACTGCCTTGTGCAACCTCTCTCTCTAGCAGCTGGTATAGCTTGCAATATATAGAGTTTGCTAAAAAATGGAAGGGAATAAACCACTGTGTGAAACCCAAAACATCCCATTTCCCTCTTCAGCTTTTTACTGTGTGAACTGAACAATCTTCATTCCTCAAGCTTTAAAATAATTCTATTAACTCATGCATCCAAAAGTCAGTTTGCTCAATTTCATCTGATTTATTTCCCACAAATATTCTTGTCATTTTCTCATTCTACTACTGTAACATTTTTAAAGATAATGATTTTTAAATCTTGAATGTACTTGTCTGAGAGTTTTCTAGTGCTAATACATTACTATAATTTTATTTATTATTCTTTTTTTAAGGTAGATCCTTCATCCTCGATGGAGATGTAGTAGCCTTTCATAAAGTAACTTGAATATTGAAGCATCTTTTTGGGTACAGGAACTTCCTGATAGCTCTATTCCTTGGATCCTACTATTGATGAGCCACATGAAACTATTCCACCCTTTCTGTTTGTCCTCAGAAAGCTATTAACATAAAAAAAGAAAAAAAAAAAGAAAAGAAAAGAAAATATATACATAAACTATCCCGATTAAAGAAATGTTATAGAAATGTGGAAGAAATATAGAAGTAAGCCAGTTTGGACAACAGGTCTTGGTAAAAATCTTGATGCCATTGTATAGGGTTGCCTATAGTTTAAGTCTGATTCTAAAGCTCAAGGTAAGTCAAATCAGCAAAAAAACTATTACTGTTCTCATCTACTTAACCTTTTATTGTCATCCTGAATCCTCTGTTAGAACACGGTGATGAAGACCTGTGATTTGATTTTTGACAAAATTAAGAGCCAGGCATGGCCATGGAGGGTAGGATGTGAGACCCTTCAAAAATATGGTTATTGATGCAGCAAACTTCCCAATTCTGAGAAAGGAATAATGTCCTCACTGAGGACACAGAAATCCTTTAAAAACTCAACAAAACTTCTAAGCTAGCATGGTTTCTGAAAACAGCAACCGCTATCTTAGTAGCATTAATTAAACAGAGCTCATTAAAGAACTCATTAGAAATGTTGTTTGTTTGGATTCCCATCATTACTTTTACTGAATTGACAGGGTGCCATATTTTGATTTAAAACAAATGAGCACTGAACATTATATAGAGTGGGAATTAATTAAAAACTGATTGACTTATCTCAAAATTACAGTCCAGGAAAAAAAAATTAATTACTCTTTTTTAGTGCTGCTATTCTAGAATGAGACTCACTTTGAATCTGCATTTTCAGCACTGATTTAGTAACAGGTATAAAATCCCTGATGATAATGGCTACTGGGTGACACAAGCATTATTGTAACAATAATTTATAATCAAAGCAAACAATTTATAAATTCAAATGAAACATTTCAGCAAATGTTTCTTCCTGAGGGAAAGGCAGTAAGTTATACGTGCAGAAAAACTGGGCCTCACCACAAACATCTTTGAAGACTGAATTTAGCAAAAGGCTGTTCATTCTTGTTGGTGAAGACAAGCTAAACAGGGCTACTGAGGTCATAGGGGAGGTACATTGAAAGAGAAATAATAACCTAACAGATGACATCATTACCTTTGCAGATGACATTTACTGATGCCAGTGTGTTACATCCAGTTTTGAATCCACACCTGAGAAAGGATATAATGCCACAATATTTTGCTAAACAGAACCACATGGTTATTCTGGGTCTAGAGAAATCCCCTCACCGTAGGAGAGTTAAAGAAATCAATCTGTTTAACTAATCATGAAGGCAACTGGGGAGACAAGGGTAACTTGATTACTCTATAATTACTTTCCTAAGGAAAAAGTAGCAGTTGCTAAAGAAGTCTTTAATTCAGCAGAGAAATGCAGAACAAGAATCGGTAGCTTGGAGTTGAATTAAAACTTGTCACATTACATAACTATGAGGAAGAAGGGAGAAACATTAGCTATTTGGAGCAATCTGCCAGCAGAAACAATGAACTTTTTCTCATGTCTTGTCTTCTCCACATAAGAGCTGAGCTTTCCTCAAGAAAACACATTTTCAGTGAGCAGTGTTAATGGATTTCACTAGATGGCAACTAGGAGAAAAACTGCATCTTATATTCATGAACCATGCAAGTGGTCAAATCGGGCAACTTTCATGGTGTGGCCAAAATTCAGAAGTTTTAACTAAGAACTGCCTGGTACTGACTGGGGCTATGTGTGATGTTTAAATTTCATGATAGTACATTAACCTTCTGAACAAATTTTATTTGACCTCTGCATCCTAGCTGTGGCTAATGCTCTTGAGAAAAAATGCTTTAAAAGCCATTCATTGAAAGTTTGACTGCCAGTATGTTATTGATTGACTTACCGGTAGTTGAACAGGCCGAGACAAACCTTACAAAGTCATCTAGTATGACTAATATGAATATATATTGTTCTTTTTTCTTCTTTCCAGGTGAAAAAAATAAAGTCTGAATCAACACAAGATCAGCAGGTTCTACCGTAACAGTTTACATGCAACTCTGGCACACTGGACAGTTATTACTTGAACAAAACTGAACCTTTAATAGCAGTTGTTAATAATATTTTTATTGCTACTGATAAAGCAAATCTCTTGAAGAAATTACTTTTTTTGTTCTGTTTTGTCTTCCCTTTTTTTTTTTGGGCTGAGGAAAACCAACACCAAATAATCAGTAATTTCGAAGGCATCTATCCAAACCATAATCTTCTGGCTATCTTCTTTCTTAGCTACACTTTTGCCTGTATATACTGACAGTGGCCTCCTGAAGTGTACGAATATGGTATCTTGGATTTATCTTGTGTAAGAGAGTGGCTTTCTCAATACCCTTGCAGTAAAATCACCATGTTCACTTGGCGCATGTTTTGTTCCCTTCTACAGACACCCCTCTTTCCCCACATATCAATATTTCTGGAGAAGTCATATTAGATGCATTTATGCTGAGTGTTCAAAACTTTCTTTACATTCTCTGGTATTTCTTGGATGCTCATACGTAGATATGTGTGCATGTCTCATTCCTAAAATCCTCAAAGTTATTCATGACCTACTACTTTCCAAGGCATGTGGGAGAAATAAAATAACTGATTTCATTGATGTTGTTCCTTGCTAATCCATTCAGAACATTTTGAATTTGAGAGAGGAGTTGTTTTCTTGAGCAATTTAGTTTTTTCTGGTTGTTTTCCAAAAACTAGGCAATGTTGGATAATCATTATTTTTCCAAGCACACCAGTGCATGGTCAGACTGTGATCTCTCTCTCTGGAATAAGTTGCAGGATGCATTTTACTATTTTATCCAGCAGATGTGACAGTGAGGCACATCTTCCATTTGCACTTGTTTATGGTCTGTGATACACAGATGAAACTAACCAGCCGAATAACTTTTAACTTTTCACTGCAGTCATGTATACATGGGTAGACTTCTAAGTACCTGTTATTTCAGGAGGTTTGGAGCTAAGAACACTTCCAATACATAAGAAAAAGAAGTTGTGATTTCTGAAACTGGTAATCTACAGCCTGTGAGCATACTCTTAAACACCTGAGCCTTTTTGTGACTGTCTGAACTTGTGATTCAGACATGGACAAGATGAAGTCTGCTGATATCTTCCTGTGTGATATCCATCCTGTTAATGTGAAAGTTCTTTGAAATACAGTACATTTTATACACACCAGAAATGCACTCAACTCGTGCATCTCCTACTATTAACACTATTGTTCCCACTTGACTGTTAAAATCATATTTTCTTTCAGCCACATGGAGATCTTGTCATTCTTCTAGGCAGACCATACCCATTACTTTGGCAAACTTCTTGTAATTATCACTGGCTTTTTTGTTGTTGCTTTGGTGCTTTAAATTGCTGATGGAGGATGTTTCCAAAGCAATGCAGTGATTTTTTTTTCACTTAATTTCCCTGGAAATGTCAGTGAGCCAAGGTAAAATCAGTGCAGTTGATTTGTGAAGCAACAGAGAGATTTTGGCCCTGAAAGACGTGGAGCAGGACTGAAAATACCGCAGAAGTCTGCAGCCTCAGGTCTGAAAAATAAGAGCAGTCAGTTGTGCTAGTAAAGAATTCAGTGCCATGCTTTCAAAGGTAAAATCAAAGAATTCTGTGTGCCATATAAAGTTGAAAGGGAAGCAGAATCCAAAAGGGTTGGGTGACCAGTTTTGAAACACCATTTGAAGAAGATGGATGGATTGGAGCTTGCCGTACTTGATTTGAGGCCAGGAATAATCTTTTCAAAGCTAGAAGTGTTTTTGATCTCTGCCTACTCCTCCTCATCACTATGAATCTCCAGGGATACAACCCTACCATGCAATGCAAGGAAAAGAAAATGTGCTTTAGAAGAGGGAGAGGAAAAAGGAGAAGGAAGCCAGTGAAATAGTATCTGAGAACAACACTGCCGCCTGTAATGACACTGACCTGCTGGTGCCAGTGGAAGAGTTTTGTAATATTTTTCCAGGTCTGCTTTTGTTTTTGATACTAGGCTGTGGAGCTGGTTCCATGATTCCTTGCCACCCTCAGCCCACCTCCAGGGGTACTGGGAATGGTTCCTATGGATCTGTGACTTGGAAGTAGACTCAAAATGTTTTACAGGCTGAAGGTCTGATCAGGCAAAGTCAAGCCAAATTGGGGAGCAGGGGTCTCTGCTTCACTATCTCTACTCCAGCTAAGAGGTGGCTGTGTTAGAGGTGGAATGCAATGGGTTTGTAGTGTGCAGCAAACACAGAGAATGGTTTGGGAAGAAATTGAGAATAATCCATCAAATGAGTACAATACAGGGCTCAAGGGGCACATGGTCCTGTTTAAAATGGAATTCACTTAGCTTAGCTGGAATGACATCGCAACTCTAGTTTTAAAAAAATATGAGTCTTGTCTTTAAAGGACCATCAGACCTCTTGGCTGCATGGTGCCTCTGAAACCACCTCAGTATTAATTTTGATTTAACTTGGAGAGAAGAATGCGTCCATGGAATTACTGGAGGTCTGTTGTTGCAGCCTGTAAATGCTAGGAAATTAGAAGGTCCTTTTGGGAGCATACAGTCATTTCTGGATGCTTCTCTTCTTCTCTACAATTCAGATGCCACTACGACTGAGACAGAATCACCACCTCCTGTTGTGTGGCATATCTTATGATGCATGGGAGATTTTAATAACTTTTTCTGTGAGTAATATAATCTCTTGGGACTGTGGATACAGGCTTGGGCCATGGAATAAATGTGGCTTTTTGGGCTTAGAGTCGTCCTGAGCAACATTCTCCACTCAAAACCGCACCCTGCGCTTGCTGGTGGGAGAGTATAAACAGTCAGAAACTTCCTCTGTTTTCTTCCCATCTAATTCAGAAATCCCCAGCACAGAGGTACCCAACAGTACTGTGGCTGCGATAATTGTGAAGAACATTTCTTAAAGTCACCATGGTCATGACTTCAAAGAAGCCTTCAGACTAATCATAGAAGAGAATCATAGAATAGTTAGGGTTGGAAAGGACCTTAAGATCATCTAGTTCCAACTCCCAAATCATGGGAAGGGACACCTCCCACTAAACCATGCCACCCAAGGCTCCCTACAAGGGTGCCAGGCCCTCGGAGGCTGTGGGGCTGGGCAAACCAAAGAGAGATGCAGATTATACATGCTAGCAGAGATGAGTCTTTTGCCTGCTGAGTGATTGAAGGGTTGTCCATGCACCTGTCAGATGCAGCATTCATATCAGTCCCTTTGTAAGGTCATTCTCTTTGTTCAGCCACTCACACTGACTTTGCTTTACACTCACACTCATGCAATGTAATTTTTGGAGTGCTGAAGACAAGTGCATATTTGTTGTTCCTTTTGAGTCTCTTCTGCCCACACCCAGCCTCACAATTCTCATCAATTCACCTTCTCTTGCTGTTTATCAGAGCCTTGTTTTTCAGAAGTAGTGTCCTCTAGTGTTTGTCATCCTTCTGTGCACAGAACAAACAAATAAATAAATAAATAATATTTTCTGAAAAAAAAAAAAAATTAAGAAAGGATCAGCTTTTGCAAAGGGAAAGGGTGGAGGGGAGAGAGAAGATGAAAAAAATGTTGCCTTTGCCCTCCAAGGCTTTTGTTTTAAAGGTTTTGTTAGTTTGCTGACAATGTTAATTTACTGACACCTTCATCAACACCCCATCCACTCCACAGATCCTTTAGCCAACTTTTAAAACTAAACTGAATTCTAGGGAGAACACACAAGATGCACAGAGAAGTAAATTTCAGCTTGTCAACTTTATACTCATCAGAGATAGTGTAAAACAAGATGTCAAAGAATAGCCTTCCCTCACACTCTTGTCAAAACCACACCTTCCTGTTCTGCTCCCCCACCACCACTCTTACCTTAAAAATGAATGTAATAAAAAGGAAAATAAAATAAAATAAAATAAAACCCTTTCTAACCACTTTGGAAAATGAAAGTTTTGAAAGCAAAACAATTCCATAAAATGATCAAATTGCAATTCAAATTAAGCTGGTCACACAGAATAAGCTGGTTTACAATAGTTACAAAAAACACTGCATGTTCCTACCTAAGGTCTGGTAAAGGGCAGCCACAAATTGATCACAAAGAAGGAATTTCCCCCTCACTGTTTTGTGGTAAATATATGTGAGACTAAGAGTGATATTCAAATGAGATAAACTGAGCGCATCTTCTGCTAAGTGAGTGATCCCTTCTCAGCCTCCACATTCAGTAGCAGTAAAAATGGAGTAAGGAGAGAGGAGACAGTACCATACTTCAGCTAAAACAGGAGCCAGCATAGGCGCAAGATGCTTAGGAGCAGCACTGAGCAGGAGGGAATCCCTAAGAAGTGTTTTCAAGTATCCTGATTATGTCTGATAGGAACAGAATGCTCAGACAGCATGAAGTTTCCCATTCCCTGGAGCTCTGAAGAACTAACTGAACAGAAGAGTTCACGATGGTAGGCCCCATTTGTGTGCACTCAGGTACAGAAGGCGCTGGGTATCTTCAATCCCTGCTAACAGTGCATTCTGTTAAGGGGAGCGCAACAGAAAACAGGAGATCCTCAGGTTCTTGCTGAAGTCATTGGTATCAGCAACATTCAATATCTTTTAGGTTCATTCACCCCATGGAAAGTAGCAAGAGAAATCACCATGCTGTCTTACAGGTCTGTGTGCAGTTCCAAAAGCCTTCTCCTAGAGTTTGTGTAGGATCAACCTATGAAGCAGAAAGGAAACTAACGGAAACAAAAGCTGAGAAGTATCATATGCATTGCATTTGGAATCTGCCAATGTTTTGACTGCTAAATGGGAGGTGCTGTGATTAATCTGTGATTATGTGACTGACTCACCATAATTATGTCTTGTTGAAATTGAATTTATTGAAGCATGAATCATTCCACCCAAAGTGGAACCTAATTGCTCCATTGCTGTGGCAGCCATTTAGGGTTTAGAGAAAAGGTCGATATGCTAGGTGAAGAATTCATCTCCATTCAGGCAATGAAAATATTTTTTCTTGTGACTTGCCAAAGGGTGAAACCTGTCTGTGAAACGAAAAGAACCCACCCTGTGAAGTTCTGTTTGAAGCACTGGGAACAGTTCAGGCAACCTGATGGTCAAAATCTTTCTTAATTTGAGAAGGTACGTTAATGACCAGTTTAAGTCTGTGAGGGTGCTGTCAGTATTTGAATGATGCCACTCAAGCCACAGACCTCCCACCACTTCACTGTTATTTCTGGGCACATGATCACCAGGGCTGGTGTATATTCACAATAAACCTGTAATTTCATCAGTAAGAGAAGACTAGATAAATACAACAAAGATGAGCCTGGCAGTCCTGCTTTGGATGACACATGGGAGGTTGGAGTATGTGGTGTGTCTGTGGGGTTTCTCTCAACCAGAAACCCTGTATAACAGAGAGAAAACTCAGGTCAACTTGGAATTCCACACACACACACCCCCTTTTTGAAGAAGAGATACACATTTTCTATTCAGTTTTTTGGATGGAAAAAGCTTTTTTTCATATGGGAATTTTTATGGGTAGACATTTTGTTCCATTTTTTACCAAAAAAAGCCACATTTAATGAAGCAGTCTTTGTATTCAGTTTAGGAGGGGAAAAAAAAGAATTTACATTTTCCCCTCTGATGTAAAATGGACCCTATTTCCTAACCAGCCTTTAGTATAATTATTGTTAGAATATATGAAAGAGTATAAACAATGGATGTCTGGGGTAAGGAGATTCTTAGAGTTGTTAAACTTCCTGCTTTATTTTTAAAATTCCTGCTGCTGCTGCTGTTGTCTATAACTCAGCAGTAGCAAAGGCCCACAATAGCAGTTAAAGTTGAAATGGGGATGAAAATTGCAAATAAAAACAAAAAAAAGCTAGGAAATATTTTGCAATCCATAGCGCCCAAAAAGGCAGAAGAATTATGCAGGGCAAAAAAAGGGTGGAATTTATTCTTTTATTTCCCATTTAATGCCCTTTCAGAGATACATCACTAGGTTCCAGAATGAAGGAAACAATCCTGCCTCATATCACTCGACCTCAGTGGTCTGTGTTGGTACTATTGTTTCACCCAACTATATTTAGCTGGTGGGAAAGTGATGCAGGAGTACCATCTGGTACATCAGAGGATGCCTCTTTGTTGGGATCACATCTGTTTTATGTTCACACTGAATCTTAGAAAGGATATGTGGAGCCAGGGTATTTGCTTAGCTATTACAAATTTGTTACTTATTTCTAGCAATGAACCATTGAAAGAAAATATTCAGTGCAAAATAGTTGGGTTTATGGACAGTGAAAAGGAAATAAATATCTCTTTTCTTGAGAGAGACTATATGAATACATGTGATTAATTAGTTACCAAAAAGGTCTCTCCTTCAAGTGGAGAGGCTGTGTAAGGTATTAGTGTCAGTCACTCCCCTTAAATAGGGGAAGTTTACATTGGATATAAGGAAGAAGTTCTTTACTGTAAGGGTAGTGAGGCACTGGAATGGGCTGCCCAAGGAAGTTGTGAATGCTCCATCGCTGGCAGTCTTCAGGGCCAGGCTGGACAGAGCCTTGGATGACGTAGTTTAGTGTGAGGTGTCCCTGCCCATGGCAGGGGGTTGGAATTAGATGATTTTAAGGTCCTTTCCAACCCTAACTATTCTACGATTCCATGATTCTATGATTCTTTTCTAGATCAGCCTCTCCAGAGAAGGCTTTCACTGACTCTGTCAAACAATTTCCCAGTTTTCAGTCAGATACAAAAACACTAGTTCTTGTGGTGGTCACAATCCTGTTATTTTTCAAAGGCTTGGCAATCATTTTATTTACAGGCTTTCTGCAGTCTGCTGCAGAAGATATCCTTCTTCATCATGGTTTCTTGCCTGGTTTTGATTGCTCCTGTTTTGGAGGAGTGGAGAGATGGAGACACTTCTTGTTTTTCATTGAAATGTTTCAGGTAGTGTATGTAAACAACCTTGCTCCAGGACAACACACGACTTCTCTTCTGGGCCTGAGAAAACAGTCTCTGCACTGCCTTGTGCATGGGGTGATATCAAGTCCTTGCAGGAGTGGACATCTGAGATCTGTGCCAGGACAAGCAACAGAAATAAGTCCCCAAGACTGGGAGAAACACCTATTCTTTACCTCGGCACAGCACTTCATTTTCTTTCTGATTCTCTACATCTGCCAAGTGGAGCTTAGAGCTGCAGGGAGTGCCGGTGACAGCAGAATTGCAGGCTGCAGAGTCAGAGGGGCAAAGCCAGTAGTAAAACAGGACTTCTAAAGTTGCTTTACTACTTCATCCCCAGCATCCCCATATACATCATATCTGTGGATGAATGCCTTTTCTTGAGTGGGAGGAATGAAAAAAAACAGTGGCATTTCAAGGTCGAGATAGCTACTGTCATTTTGCCATGCCGTACAATGACAGTTCTGGCACCTTAGCTAAGACAATTAGAGTATAAGTTTCATTTTTTACTAGTAGTCTGTCACCCCATCCACCCCAGAAGCTCTGAACACCAACAGAATCAGTCACTCCTTCCCAGAACATGGAGTCAGCCTTGATTAGACAGACAAATGCCGTCTGACCAAAACCTGTCTATTGTCTCCACCTCCACAGGAGCCAATCTGCTGATCTCCCAACCAGATTCCAGTTATTGGCATGAATTTTATTCTTTGTTTTTCTATGTTAAAATTTTGTCTCCCTCATGCACAGGAGTAAACTGCCAGTTTTGTAGTTCTTGATTTTCATGCTAGTTAAACAGCACCATGGATTTCATAGAACAGTTGTCCACTCACTGGAAGCACTGTCACATAGATCAGGGTTACCACCCTAAGGAGTGTACACTTCCTTAAAGTGAAAGTAGTAGAGAAGATTCATTTCATGGAGATAGCTAGAATCTTGAATGAATTCTTGATAATGCTGGATGGCTCTTGTAATGCCCCAGCATTTCTCTGGGCTTTGACCCTCTAGGGTCAGCAGTCAGGCACTGAGGGAGCGTGCTTTTCTGGGGGATGGTTTGTGCAGCCTTTTTGGGTTATGAAAAAAGACAAACAATTGCTGAATAATTCCAATATGCATGTTTGGACATTGACTTTGTAGTTTTAAAAAATACTTATGTATTTCTATCTATCTATTTGTTTATCTTGTTCACTGAGAAATACATAACAAAACATTCTGACAGGTGTTATTCCAATTTTACCTGATTTCCCTTCCTTTTTCCAGTGCAACGTTAAACAAACATTTTTTAGAAAGTCCTCAGAAAAATTCCCTCCAGAACACATTTAAAGCAGAATAAAAGACATTATTTTCTCTTCAACCCTCTACTATTACTTATCTGAAACTTGCTACCCTCCTCCCTGCCATCCCTGCAGATGTCTCCCTCAAATCAAAACCTTTACTCTAGAATAGCTTCCCCTCTAGAAACAGAGCCTAATGTGATCATGTTGTATATGTGTCAGCTTGTACAACTTCCAGCTAACAGCTTTGTAACCTGACAGTCAGGAAAGGATGCCTAAAAATATTGTGACTATAGTATCTCATCAAAATAAGCAAGTGGAGAAAGGAGAAAGACTTTCTTACTCAGGGATCACACCTTTCATTGAACACTAGAGAATGCACAAAAGTGAGAGACTTCAGAATGAGTTTTGTTTCTTCCTCTGTTTATGGAACCACTTTGCCTGTTGATTGTCACTGCTCTCGCTAATTACAGTCCCCTCCCCTGGGCTGTATCACTTTTTCAGCAAGTGTGAAATATTGCCTTGGAACCTATCTTCTCGCAATTCACCTTAGGTCTGGCCTGGAGGATTGTGCAATTTCTTCTGTCTGCTTCAGTGCAAACAGGAAAAAGAATCTGAGGCTCAGTTTTTACAATGTGCAGCTTGTGTGCAGGAAATGGACCGGCTAGTCAGCATCTCTGGGATGTTTATTGCTCTGCACTCTCTCCAGCAAGGCCCAGGCCTTTAGTTCTGCTGGCAGAGGGCTCAGGGCCATCAGCATTCATGGAGCCTCCAGTGGCCAGTCATCCTGCTGCGGGTCAGATGAAAAAGGCTTCTTTTCCAGTGAGACAACATGAACAAGTGCCCCGATCTCACCTTCCCAACCCCAAAAGGAGCGGGCTCCAAGTTGTGAGCCCAATCCATCCACTTGATTTCAGTAGCAATCTGCAGTCAACTTGTAATGGCACAGCCAGCTGCAGTACAGTTGAGACCATATGTAAATCCATCTCTGCCCAAGGGACCCACCTTCTTCACCCACCTGCTACATTTTCCACCCCTCTCAGCTGCTCTGTTCTGCTTTGGTCTTGGCACCTTCTGGGGATGAAGTTATGAAGATGGAGCCTTGGGATGCTGGGTTGAAATCTTCATCCTTATTGTTAATTCATCCCATTTGTACTCAATTGGGATGAAGCCCCATCCTGCCTGCAGTTGTGTTTCGACAGTCATTAATACTTCACAAATCAAACCTACAGCTCACTAGTGAGTAGTCCATGCCAGCTAAAACAGACAAGCTCTAAATAGTGTGTCTCCCACACTTTTTTTTTTTTTTGCTGTCCAAATCAATCAAGGAATGATTTCCTTTTCTGAATGGATTTTAATCTCCATTGGCATTCTTTCTTCTCAGTCTACTATACTCAAAGGAGGAAATGGCTTAGTCCTTGCTATATACTGAAGACAATGAATTTACATTCTCTCCTCTAATCTTTCACACCATGAAGACCTATGTAGAGATGTGGCACTGATATTTTGAGATTCCCCCTTCTAGCTTTCTAGGTTTGATGACCTGTCACTTGGTTGCTGAACTGTGTCAGTGCTTCTGGGTAAGCCACTTTCTCCTTCTGTGGACCATGGATTCTCTACCTTTTATAAATTACATTGAGGTTCCTGGGTAAGAAGGAAAAAGAAGACATTAGTAGCAGCACAAGGCTATACACGTAAATTCAGGAGATACTTAACTTTGCCTCTAAATCACAGCGTTGACTCAAGGAATAAGGTCAAGAGATCTTCCTTGTTTTCCCACTTCTGCCCCCAATTTATGTATTGAATGGCCAAAAACATCTTAACAGTAGCTGTATGTTTACTAGCACAAGGTATGAAATGCCACAGTGAAAGCTTACCGGAGGTTTTCCACAGGGATACATGAATATTAAAACTTTCTGTGAAAAATGTAAGGAGAAAATCAGAGTGGGCCTCAGTTGCTTCAACTTCAGCCTAAATGTGTCCTTTACATGATTTCAAAGTGCTTTATTTCTAAATCTGTGCAACAAAATAGGAATTCACATTTCTTAATGGTATGTTTCTTTGTGGTACTTTGCAGAAGATCGGGTGTTTGTGTTTCCTCCTAGAGGTGCAGATTTAATAGAAAACTACATATCCTACAAAGTAAGCAAATGTTGGAGCTTTTTGGGGCACATGATGTCACTCCTAGTTGAGTAATTTAATAGGAGATGTAGTCAGTCTGATTACTAGTGCACAGCAGAAAACACAGGCTGGGACAACAACTCCCAGAAGTCAAAGCATTGCTGAAGTGTGAACTTAAGTGCTGAAATGACCTCAGAGGAAGGGATCCTTTGCAGGCTGCCTCGAGGATGACATGCTTCCATTATTTACATTTTAAATGTCAAAGCATCTTGTTTTGACATTTACTTCTAATAAAAAATTCTTTCGACATTTTCTGCAGATTAGAAAATATGGAAGTTTTTTCTTTTTCTTTAACCTCATATTTTGGAACCTAAAGCAAATTTTAAAATGTCAGATTTTCCCATGGGATGGAGATGCAGAATTTTTTCTCAACTGTAGTTGTGATGCCTGGAATTACCTCTGATAGCCAAGGGACCTACAGTCCAAACAGTGAGACAGTCTGCAGGCTCAAGCAGAAAAAGAGAATTTCCTCCTTTTGTTCTTTTTTTCTATTGGTTTTGTTTTGGTTTGGTTTCTTTTTAATTCTATTCCTGTGTTATCTGATGCAGTTTCGCAAAGCAGGCAATTCCACCTAATAGCTCTCTTCTTTACTATAGTGTAATCCCCTTGTTACTTAACCCTGCCTAAATCATGGCTGTAAATTTCACAGGGAAGAAGAAAGAACTTAGTGCCCCAGTTAGGACTAGCATATGGTATTTCTCCTTCTACAGCTCACACTAAGGTTTGTGTCCACCCCATGGTCATACCCTGGTTAGTCAACAGAGATCTGAATTATGAAGACTGACAGCATTTTTCCTGGATTTCTCACATAATTCTCAATAAACGACCGGGGTTTTGACCCCCAGCATCTGCCCCCTCACAGAAGAAACTGCATTTCACCTGACAAAAAATAAAAACCCATGAAAATCTGCTAACTACTGCATAGTAATCAAGAAATGAGAATCTCATTGTCGTGGTTTAAGGTCCTCATGCAGTTCTGCTCACTCACTCCTCCCTCTTTCTTCCTCAGTCCCGGGGGGATGTGGAGGAGAATCAAAAGAATGCAACTCCCACAGGCTGAGATAGGAACAGATTATTAACTAAAGTATAACATAAATCACTACTACTACCACCAGTTATAATAATGACAAGGCAAGCACAAGGAAAGAATACAACTGCTCACCCAGTCCCACCAAGCAGTGCACCCCCCCATCACCTGATACCAAGCCTGACCACACAGTGCACTCCCATCCCCCTTCTGTGTCTCTTTGCCCTCCATTTCTATATCCAGGGCATGATGTGCTGTGGTATGGGACACCTTTTTTGGTTAGTTTGGGTCACGTGCCCTGTCTCCGCTTCTTCTCGGCCTCTTTCCGGCTTCCTCTCCTCCCTGGCAGAGCATGAAACTCAGAAAGTCCTTGGTCAGACCAAAACATTCTATATGTAACTATAAACACTGGTGTTATCAGCGCTGTTCCCAGGCCAAAAGTGAGAAACACAGCGCTGCACCAACCACTACGAAAAAGAAAAATGACTGCTGTTGCTGAACCCAGGACACTCATATCTATCCAGAGAGTCTGCTAATTCAGCTATAGGTTTCAAATTCTTATTAGACACAATTTGGATTTGATACCAGAGGCCCAAGTAGCTTCTGTCTGACTAAGCTTTGCACTTTAAAAGGAGAGAAGAGTAGGTGGGGGGGAGCAGAGCATGTTACTGAGAGAACTTAAAAAATAAGCTAAGAATAAAATGTGAGAAGTATGTTCCTTTGTGCTATAGCAAGCCAAGGCACAAGGTGACTGCCTTTGAACTTGAAGGTGTAAGGAAGCCATGTCTGAGCCTGTGTTCCAGACTCGTGAGTGGCCATTCAAGCTCATTCTTGTACCTTCACAAATTGGCTGCTGCTTCAAGATGTGCCACATAAGAAGTTAGTGCACTTGATTATAGTATTAGCACTGAATATGAAATAAGAAAAGCCACTCACACCCACAACAGCAAGATCTTGCTCCTGATGACTGGTCTCTCTGATGACGTTGGCCAGTGGCAGCAAACCACTGATAAGTGCAAGAAACCCCATGAAAAAAGCTGTAAGTCATGGGGAGACTTTTGACAGAACGGTTTGTATCCTACAGCTGTAGGATGTATTTTATGTTTGGTTTAGGATTCGCTGTTGTAATTCCAGATGCTCAAGCTCTTACTGAACATGACAAAACCTTGGCTGGCAATTATGCCTTTGTGCCAGTGAGCTACGCAAGATCATTTTCTGCAGAATATATATTCTAAATAGATACGCTGAATGAATCTGGCAACGCACAGATATCCAAAAGAAAAAGGGAGTAAAGGTAATACAAGTTTGATGGCATGCCAAAGATTGATCAGGGAATCATTGAAAGGGTAAGTGGAGGCACAGATTGGCACCATCTTCCCTTAAAGAAAAACAGTGGCTGAAAACAAGAAAAGAATCTGATGTGATGTTGCTGACTACTTGATAATTTACAAGTGTTGGCTCCAAAGCACATTCCTAGCAGGGTGTAAGCAGGAAAGGAAGTTTATGGATTGCAGTAGACTGTCAGAAACTCCCAGGACAGCTTTGCCTACAGAGGGGCATGCAGTATTGTTCATGTGAATTAAGCAGTAGGGTGAACTTAAAGCCGGTGTTTAAACTGCATTTATGATTATTATGGCTTCCATGTGATTTACCGTAATTCACTTTAGGAGTGAAGCTGATGACCGAAATCTTAGAAAAAAAGTGTCTGTAAGATGGTATTTTAATGACCTGAGGGGCAAATAGACTTGTCCAAGTTATTTTGAGTCAAATAATCTGCTTGAAAAAGCCAGTTCAGATTCCTCTTTATTTTCTTGTGAATGTTTCTTTGCAAATAAATCTTTGCAGATAATGGTTTTCTCATCCTGTGAAGCTTTCTGAGACTTCAGAATTTTTTCGTGTCCCACCACAGAATAAACTCAAACTCCTTTGTAGTGGTTTTGGTTCATTTACTTGGGATTTTTGGGGGTTTTGTTCTCCCTTCACATCCTCTCCCTGAACAAAAAAAAAAAAACTATCTCTCTCTGAAAAAGAGTCAACTGACTAAAATATCAAAGAGATCATCTGGGGAGGGAGCCATTACCCCCACGAAGTCAACAGAGGTTTAACACAGTCTTTCAAATTTTGATGACTATGAATGAGGTGGTAAGACCCCAAAACATCATCCTCCTAGTCTAAGACCTGGTCATACTTGCTCCAAGACATATATCCTCTCTACTAACAGTTGTTCTGAGCTGAAAGCATCTACCCTGATGATCAGAAATTCCATTATCAATCAGGAAAACCCACTTTTATTGAATGTTTGGGCTTGCAGTATGTAACAATGATATTCTTTTTAAAGAGATGTGTGGGGGTGAAGGTTGGAACAGCAACATTTTCTAATGACAACACTTTTAGTCAATAATCCTGTCTGTCTACAAGCCATTGTTTCCTGGTCTGTGACCTTTTTGTGTCGATCTCAAGGGCTGTGCTTATGTGCCTGCTTTTTTCGTCCCCTCTTGTTGCACAGCCTAAACAACCCCACTCTCTGGGAGGTTTAGAAATTACCATAGCCAAGAGGTTCTACTGTCACACTCTTCAACTGACCCGGACCTAAAGGAAGAATGTAACAAAAGTCCAAGGAAATCCAAGATTCCTCACTAAGTAACACTGAGTGAGTCTAGACAAAGTTCACCTGAATGGTTAGGCTTGTTTAGGATTGTTAGGCTTAGGACTTTAAGAACTTCATTCCTAAATTGCCACTGATTTCTGCAGAACTGATGCACTCAAAAGCCTTTGAGGAATTATTTCTGATAGCAAGATTCTTCTTGTCAAGGCTCATATAGCCAAAATAACTTAATAATTCCAAGGCTTTAGCCTGAGTGTTATGCCATAAATGAAAAGAAGTAATATGGAGTCTAGTAATAAAACTTATTTTGCTAGCTACAGTGTTGAAGGAAAAGGCCTTCTGAGCATTTTAATTCAAAACTTGAATCTGAGAGTAACAGTAGCAAAAATACACATCCAATAAAATTCATGGCAACTTAAGCCAGGTTACTGATGTAGCATAGTGATGGAGATTATAGAAACTCAGCTTCCCTTCCTGGTGTTGTAAGGAAGCAAAGATGTAAGCATGCATGTCTAAGAATTGGCTTCTCAGTGAAGATGACCAAGCTCAGCAGCTTGCTTTGCCATTCGGCCTGCTAAAGCCAATAACCTGAGGTCAAATGAGATCAGACAGCAGGGCAGCTCCTTGGCTTTGTGATTGTTATCCTGAAGAAGGATTGTTACTGCCTCACTGGTTCGAACTGGTGGATTTTTGTCAACGGGGTTGAAAAATGACTAAGCATTGCTCTGAAACCAGTTTAGTGACAGAGCTACAGGTGGTTCCTGTAAAGGAAATCAGTCGGAAATTTGAGCAGTTAATATCTGTTTGGTTTGAGGATGCCTTGCATCCAGCAACATCCCAACAGTATTGATCAGAGGTCTGTCTTCTCCTGGAGGAGTTTGTGAAACAATGTGAATTTAACAAGACACCTTAATGCTGTTGCTCTGACCAAGTACCAATGCAGATTTTACATAACATCCCTTTGTCCTCTGGGATAAAGCCCCTCCTACACCCTGAGCTTCAGGAATATGCATCAAAAAAACCCTCAAGACAACTTTACAAAGGTGCAATTTAATTGAAAACACCTACATTTATGGTAAGAGGCTCACTCACCCAAGAACTTTTCAGGGATGCTAACACATTTACACTATGTTGCATGGCACCATGTCTTTATCATAGAATACTTAGGGTTGGAAAGGAATATTCAGTCATCTTCCAAATTAGCCTATGACTGCACCCAGCTGTGCATTTTTCTATGATTTTTTACTGGAAGAAGAGTCTTTGGATCACTGAAAATTCAACCAGAAAGAGTGCATAAGAGTGCCTGTACTAGGGGGATGAACCCAAAGGCTCCCAGCATGAGTTGGGAAAGGGGGAGCTTGTTTGGATAGCTGGGGTAATTGCTTATTCAATGCATTCCTTTGTGTCCATGGCCAGTTTACAGTGTGCTCTAAGACCCTTAGTAAACTTGATGAGGAAGCAGGAATAGAAACAAGACTGGAATTACCAAGTAAGTCAGGAAAGGTAAAATTTCAATCTGCCTACATTACTGGAGAACATGTGAAGGAACAGGATAATATTCATGAGACAAAACTGGAAAATTAAGAGCCAAATTAACATCATAAAGTTTGGAGAGGTTTTTCTTTTCCTTTTTTTTCATGTTGCTGTTTTTGGAATATTTAGAGCCAAACATCTAGGAAGGACCACAGAGAATTTGTCTAGCAATTCCTGCTAATAGGAGTCTGGAGACCCTTGTATATGTACTCGCATCTTCTCCCCTCAGTCTATCCTGAAAACCTACCCTCTGAGGGTTATTTGAAGGCTGCTAACAGGAAGGCAGCTAAACATTTGTCTTGCAGCAAGGACAGAAAGACAAATGAACCAGGGTTTTTCTTCTCTTCCCTATAAAACTTGAGCATTCATATTCTGAGTGAATGCAGACAGCCCTGGGACCTGTATAAGAGACTAGCAACTCACTGTAAGCACCATAACTTAGAGCACATTCCACACTAAAATGAGAGGAACTTGGGAATAACAGAAATAGAGTAATAGAAAGTGCCTCACTGAGCAAATTCCCAGCACCCGGCTGAGGGAGAGGTGAAAAGTAAAGATAATTAATTGAAGAGGATGGATTGAGATCTCTGTGGCCAGATGAGGGAAGAAAAAATGTAAAGGGAGAATGGGAGTGTATAAAAGCAATTGGTACCTTCCAGTAAATCTTGCAATGTTTGCTCAGCAGCAGCAGTTCTGTTTCGCACAGATTGCTGTTGTCTGCAATCTTCCTCTTTTTCTTGACGCTTCCTGCTAGGGATGCTTGCTGAATGAGCTCTTTTGTTTTCCACTGGCTTATGCTCAGAGAGGAAAGCAAACATATCTTTCTTATATTCAGTTATTGTAGCAGGGAAAGAAAAAGAGAGAATTTTGAACTTTAAGGTAAAGGTAGCACATTTAGTATCCTTTTGTATAAGTGGTACAGATGAGACCTCTCCTGGGTATAAAATATTTGCCTGGGTTTATTTACATCTCAGATGTTTTCCAGTTCCATAGCCAACCCTTGTGCCTCTGTAAGCACAATTGAGTGACTTTTGCAGTCATGACTCTTAACTCTGCAATTTGAGCGCATGGAAATTGAAACCCGTCATCTGAAAATCTGGTACTTCCAGATCAGCTGCAGCTTCTTGGAAGTCCATAGGGCACACAGCTTTAGGGCATGAGATCCAAACTTTTCTGAATTTCTGACAGGAAGTTTTGGATTCAAGGCTGTGGAAGAGCGCTTGTATCTCATAAAGAGCATGTACTTAAAGATCCCAAAAGCATCAGTTTTCTGTCATAATTCACTTCCCTATACAGCATTGAGTTTGGAGGAGAGAGATTATTCCCAAATTCTGTGGAAATTTTGCTATGAATCTGAGAAAAGATGCTCAGATTCTTCCTAATCAGGCAACAAATTTTCCAAAATTGTTTTCACAGTTCTTGTAACTGTTCACTAAAATCCTAATCTGTCCTTGTTTTTTGTTTCCTGTGAGTGTGTATTAACCTGAAGAGCTTAAATCCAATAGCACCTGCTACGGATTCCCTGTAATAATTACATAGTCCTACAAAGGAGACCATCCATTACTGCTGCATGCGCTCCCAACATGTGTTTTCCCAGCATTGCCTATAGGTCACTTTCTTCACCAGAAAAATCACTGCAACTTGTTTAACAAGAGAAGGAATGAGACCTCCTTCTTGCATTCCTTTATTTGTTAAATAAGAGCAGTGAAAGATGTATACAAATAGCCTGTTTGTGCCCTCTCCCTTCATAAACAAAAGTACTTACCACATTTCTATCAGAAAACTTCAATGCAGACATTTGCACCCTGCAGACAGAGGTACCATGCAAACACATAAGATCTCTCAGGCTATCATCACCTCCAGCTAAAATTGAAATGACTGAATTATTTCCAGTTTACTCAAAGGCTTAGTTGAAAAGATGAAAAGAGTTTATTTTTGTCTTTTCATTTTTTTATTTCAGATTTTTCAGAGAATAAATCTTCATTGGGGGGTGGAAATTCCTTCTAACACTTGCTTCAGACTACACAAGGGGAAAAAAAGCACTTTGTCTATTTTTATTATTAAGTAATTAATGTGGTTTAATTGGTCACTTCACAAAAATGTTCTGGCCTGTTTGGTGTTGATGAAATTGTGTTGAGGTCAAAGAAAAGTGGAGGTTCAGTGCTTACACAGACTGCCCAGATTCTAAGGCATCTGGTGCTGGTATGAAAATTAAATATGGTTATCATGCATCATGCATGATGGGACCCACTTTTACTGTTGTGAATCCAGATGCCATAAACCAGCCACGTCCTGAAAGGTGATTAAACACCACTTGGTGAGCCCAAATCCAGTGAAGAAAACCATGAACTTGTCGGAGCCGGAGCCAGGCATTTCCTATTGTCATTTTTCATTTCTTTTTGAGAAAGGACTGGACTTGGGGATTTCACTGGGCGAAAAGAGGACACACCATTGCATAAACACGTGAAAATGCATCTTTTTGTGTCATTTATATCTTGAATGTAGAATCATGAAGCAGAGCCAGGAAGTCATTCAAGAGCAAGTAAAAACACAGGAAAGGTGTATCTAGCACAGCCAGGTTTCAAGGTGGTGGGTCTGACAGACTGTTGTCCAGATGTGAGATGTGAGCTTTCTTCTCATGGGGGCGTGATGCAGCTGTGCACCATTAGGCTTGCCTGTGAATGCATGCCCAAAGCCAGGAACACTTATACCCCAGAAGCAGAGTCTGGTGCTTGAACACCTCCAGATGGATCATTTAAGTAAATTTATTCCAGTTGAGACTTGACCTGGGCCAGGTTTTAAGCTCTTTCTTGCATAAGCACAGTTCACAAGCACAAATGTGTGTTTTGGGCATACTGTGTTGGATTGCACATGTGCCCTGCTTGAACACATGGGACTTTTCAGGGCAAGATCTTTTAATTACTGCATTTCCTTCTAATAGGTCTGTGGCTTCCCAAGTAGCACTTACATTTGTCCTGCAAACTTTCAGTCAGAGTCCTGTTCTGAAAAAAATATGCTTGTTACAGGACTAAAGTCTTGTCTCAGACAATAAGCCAACAAGTCCTGAGTGGTTTTTAGGTCATGCACCATTGTATTCCAAAAGGTGACTAATGCCTTCACAGTGCATGAGGTGATTAGTGAGTTGGAAGGCAGAAATAGGTGCAATCTGAATCTTGTCCGTAAGGAAGCCAGGCTGTGAAAGGGAGGACATTGTTCTCCTGGCTGCTGCATGGGGTCCTGCATATGAGCAGTGCAGATGTACCCAAAACAGGACGGGGGACAATTTGATACTGAAAGCTGCCCACCATCCAGTGTGGAATAAGAAGCTAAGACACCAAGATAAGGTACCTGCAGCCCCAGCAGCACCAAGAGAAGCTGAACCAGACCTCATCCTATCATCTCTCTGTCCTAACAGAAACCTGAGGGTTCCCATACTAGATAAAAATCTAGTCATGGCAGTATCCTTTTGTCCAGCTAGGATATCCTGACAGGCTCCTGCATTTTAATTAGGTAGTAAATTGCTGTGATATTCAAAGGCAATTTTACACCAGTAATGTTTTCTTTCCTCATCCTGACGTCTCACATTTTTACTATCAGTATTTCCCAGCTTGCTCTCCTGATATGAGCCCCATTTATATTCTTCACTGTTGGGCTGATATGATGCATTTACTTTGAAAAGTTTCCTTTTTTTCAGACAAGTCCAAGAGCATCCATCAAATTTCACAGGTGTTTTTGGTAAATTCTCTTCTTCTACAAGATTCTAATTACACAGTTTGATTGTGGTTTAGTGCAAAAGGTCCAACAAAATAAAGAACCAAGACAACAAGCAGAAATACACACACTCCCAAACACCTTCTCAGTGATATTTATTCCTGGAGATGAAGAACATCCAACCCTATGGTCCTCTGCTGTAAAACAGCAGTAAGCTCAAAAGCAGTTCTCAGCTTTACTCTGCTGCTGTGGCAGCTCAGGGTTTTCATGTGGCATCAGATTTCTAGTAACTGGTTCCTAGAGAGTGGACCTGGGCTCCTGAGAGAAATTACCGCACTGTGTTCTTGCTGTGCTGAAGAGACAGCTGTCTGCATAGGAGTGATCCATACATGCATCTGCACTCATGACTCCCTGCTCCACAGGCAGTTGTCTCCCTGGTTTCAGAAGATGAAGGTTGGATTCCATCATATGAGATGTCCAGCATTGCCTTCACCCACAGGCAAGCCCAACCAGCCACTTGTCTAGTGGTAAATATCCCTTCTCATAATTCTCAGGGTAACAGGCCCTTGCCACAAAGGTGCTAAAATCTAATTCGGTATGTGTCCATCTTTCAAGGGCTAGGAAGATAAATAATAGTGCTGGCTCAGGTGACAAGGAGTAGCTCTGCTACATGCATGCAGCACCATTTTGCAGAAGGGTTGCAGAACAGGAGCTTTCATCCATGAGATTCTTTCAGGACCGCATTAGACTTAGGCTGGTTTTATGTGTATGCTATGAACGGAACCCATCCCTGTTCCAAAAACCGCTTGCTTTTATGCTGCCGTGATACAAAAGGATTGTTTTCTTCCTGCAGCCTGATTCAATTTTCAACCCAATTTTTATAGCTCCTATCTGTATAGGCTTCCAGTAAGACTATTCTCATCTGAGAAAAAATTGGTTTGAGGAAGTTTTACCACAAACCCTTAAATACTTTGATATGACAGTATCCATTGCACTGACAAAGTCAAGGTTAAAAATAGTTTACAGGCTTAAGTTTGGCATTCAAGTCGACTGCAGTATTGCAAAACAATTTAAAGTCAGCAAAATAATGTTTAACATGTCCCGGATCCCAGATCTCCTTGGAGGAGCAAGTAAAAAAGAAGAAGAAAAAGTTAAACAACCACAGCATCAGGTCAGATGATAATTTACTGCTGCCAAGGCTCCTCCATACAAAATCGTTACAGATGCTTCCTGGTCAGTGACAGTCTAAACAAGTAGTGAAACATTTACAGCTGTAAGTCTGCATGCCTGTTTGAAACAGTCTGGAAAGGAAGGGGCATAGTTTCAGAAAGAACCCTGATGCGGTTAGGATCCTGGGGCAGGTTCAGGGCAAACATGGAGCTCAGAAAGGTTTCAATGAGAAGACACATGGGTCATTTGTGTCTTCCTGCAAGAGTGGCTGAGAGTATTTTATTGGCATTGTGCTGATCCTATTTGTACTTGTTGCTTACAGAGGCAGTGGGGAATTCACATCAGCTAGACAGAGGGAAAAGGAGTATTTTATTTCCCATGATTCTTAGTCCCAACTCTGTCTCTTTTTAGCCTTTTTTCTCCTGACACTTTGGGGCTGAGCTGTAGCTAGAGACAGAGTGTGGGACAAATGTTCTGGTGCTGCTAGAGGTAGGGAGAGTTATCCCTGAAGCACAGCAGGTGTGAGGTGGTCATGCCATCTGGATTAATCCCGTTGACAGATTCAGCTTTAGGAAGTAGTTTCTTTTTCCCATTGCTCAGATCTGGCATGGATTTAGAGAGATTCTCTTTTCTCTATGAAGTAGGGGTATAATCTGTTGTTCAGGACTGCCACCATAAATATCTCCTCCCTGAAAATGAAGGAACCAGGTACACACTCAATGCTAGCTCTCACCCAGAGTACCTGATCGTCCTCATACCATTTCAGCATTTTACAACAGGTCTTAAGCTTCAAAAGAGCGTGTGTGAATTGTGCTAGGAGACAAGCAACAACTCTAAGGATACTCTTTGACTACAAGTTTTTACATGGTAGTTGAAACTATCAGATGAGGAGGTTTTTGCCACCCTGTGCCCTTTTTTCTCTGTGCACAGTGTGTTTGAAATGTTGTGTTGGGATGTATAGTTGATGTGTTGTAGTTTGAGATGACAGGGCCTTGAGTGACGTGGTCTAGTGTGAGGCATCCCTGCTAATGGCAGGGCGGTCAGAACTAGATGATCTTAAGGTGCTTTCCAACTCTAACCATTATATGATTCTGTGACTGGCATCTCATCATCATTGAAAAGCCTTAGCAAAAATCAGGTTGATGATGTGCTTGAAACTCAGTGACTTTATTAGAGGCCTGACTTGGGAGCACTAGCCACTCGCAAGGCTCCCCAGTACCTCCTGTTACAACACACATTGCTTTTGATTGTTTATGATTTTGCCAAAGCTGAATGAATATGCTATTGGGCTGAATTTCTTGTTGTCATTCATTTTCCACCCTCCAAACACCTTTCTCATCCAAGTTGACCTGACGAGCATCTAAAAGGAAAGTCACAGAGTCAGAGTTTTCCATGCCTGGGTCTGAGCATTATGACAAGGAGAGTCTGTCAATAAGCTCTCCTCCACAGAAGGAATGAAACCACTTGGAAAAGGTCAGGAAGGAAACTCTTGGCAGAGCCTAGAATTGTAATCAGGCTTCCCAGGCCTACAAATTCTGTCTTAATTCTCAAACTATTTGTTCTTGTCCCTTGCTGTAGGACTCATAATTTAAAAGGTGGGATGGGACCAGTGCTCAGAACCATCTGAAACTCTGGGTTGATTAGGTTAGGAGGTCTTTATTCTACAGTTTCCCTTGCAGAACTTGTGTCTCACACAGCATTATTTCTGTACACTAGTGCTTTCTCATTTGCTGCCCTACAGGCATCTGCAGTAACTGCTCTCCCTGCTGAATTTCTCAGTACTCAGTCCTGATCCTGCCCAAACAAGTAAAAATAATAAAACTCCTTTCACAGGAAAGATTTGTCAGCAGGTAGGGGACAAAAACAGAAAAAGGAGGGTGGCATAGGGATAGCAGTGCAGAGCTCCTACGCAACACCTAACATCTCCGTAACGGTCTCTGTCAGTACTGTCCAGTGGTATTTAGTCTGCATCAGGAATACTGGTAAAATAGACCCCACAGTTGCTCTGCTTTCTCCTTTTCCCGCTGTGGGCATGGCTATCTCAGATCTGGCCTTATTGAAGGAGAAACCTGTGACTCCCCAAGAATGGGGAGCAAATCCAGAACCTCAGTGGAAGGTCTCAGGAGCCTTCATGGGATCTACAAAAAAACCTTCTGTGGTACAACTGGGGCCTCAACCACCTGCACACCTAGATGGAGGGCTTTGAGCATGGCAAACCAGCTTGTGGATTTCAGAAGAGGTCTCTCTAATATGTGAAGGAAATGCTGCCAGTTGAAAGATTTTTCACATGGGAAAGCTGAACAAAGCTGGCTTCTTTCTCTCCCAAACACATAAGGTATGGTTTGGTTTAGTTGAGAAATATGTAAGGACTCACCACCCTTTGAAACCAAAGCAGAAGTTCCTTTGGAGGATGATTCAGAGCAGGAGCCTAATTTCTGAATTCAGTTCTGGAGCCCCCAACACAAGAAGGACATGGACCGCCTAGAGTGAATCCAGAGGAGGGTACAAAGTTGATTAGGAAGCTGGAGCACCTCGCTTATGAAGACAAGCTAGAAGAGTTGGGCTTGTTCATCCTGGAGAAGAGAAAGTCTGGGAACACCTTAGAAGCCTTCCAGTACATTAAGGGGACCTAAAAGAGATCTGGAGAGGGGCTTTTTACAAGGACATGCAGTCATAGGACAAGGGCTAATGGCTTCAATCTGAAAGAGGGTAGATTTAGATGAGATATTAGGAAGGAATTCTTTATAGCAAGGGTGGTGAGATACTGGAACAGGCTGCCCAGATAAGTGCTGGCTGTCTACCCCTGGCAATGTTAAAGGCCAGGTTGGACAGGGCTTTGAGCAACCCAGTCTAGTGGAAGGTGTCGCTGCCCATGGCAGGGGCTTGTTACTAGGTGAGCTTTAAGGTCCCTTCCAACCCAAACCATTCTATGATTCTATGATTCTTGTGCTCTTAATCATCGATCTGCATCAAATCTATGGCAATGAAGACAACTGGACAGTTAAATTACAAGTTTGTAGCTAGACACTGGGATGTGAATGTTCTATGTAGGTGATGTAGATCGTGTTTTAACATACTTCCTACCAGACTACTCTCTTTTTGAGTCTGTAGTGGTTTTCTCCTCCCTGTACTCAGAAGTGATTGTAATAGGCGAAGGATAGAGGCAGGCAGCCAGCTCAGTAGGTTTAGACACACTAAATCAACCATTTTCCCAGGGTCATCTCTTTATTCTTATGGTCAGTAAGCCTTGTGAGGACTCAAGGTCAATTGTACAAGCATACCTGAGTCTGTTGCTACTGCAAAAAGCAAGGAGTCTTTGGAAGGCACAAGGGACTGCCCTGAAGAAACCAGTGCAGATGACTGTCGAACATGAGTTGTAGTCTCTAGGTTGTGCCTTTTGTCTAGTACACCAGGTCTGAGAGGTGTAGCATTAGCAACCATAAGGAAAGCTTCAGCCTAATCTAGTCAGAAGCACTCAGCACAAACACTGGTGCCACTGAAGGAGAAAGTCCTGCTCCAGCCACATGATAATTAAGAATGGAAAGCAAGGAAGTTATCCTTGCTGAAATAACTTCAAGGATACTGAAGTGCTGAACTTCTTTTGAACTGAAACTGAACTGCTTTTCTATTTACACTAATTTTCAAACAGATCAGTTCCCTGACCCCATTCATCCTGAGACAGGGATGCCACTGCTGCTATAAGAACAGAGAAGGGAATGGGAGAAATGTGGGATAGGTGGACTTACCCTACAGGTTAACCCTGGCTTTGCTTACCCTGACTCAGGGTAGTAGTCACAGACAGATACATCTTTGTGACATACTCTGGCTCCAGAACAATATAGTTCTGTGAAATTTCCTTATTTCGAAAACACACCAATGAGCTTTAGTTCTAATTTAAAGTAATACATAAATCACAGCAGATTTTGGCTTACAATACAATGCCTTACCAAAAAAAAAAAAAGAGAAGGAGTATATGTGTGTTCACTAATCCAGCCAAGAACTGTAATAAACTGTCAACATCAGTCTTGTTCACTTCATTAGAGGGTCTTGCTAGTTCTTACAGAATGGTTCTTCAGCTATGATCTCCAAGCTGGTGGTCTGTGGAGACTTTTCTGTTTCTGTGATTCTGTTTTTCTATCTGAATCTGATAAACCTTATTAAAAGAAGACCATACCCTGTGGGATGAAATGTCAGGCCTGTCTTCATGAAATATTGTGCTCTGAATTGACCCAACACAAGCCAGCTCTATGTGGGAAGCAATGCAGTCATTTTTAGTGCATTTCTGAACCCAGCTAATAAGCACTTTTGAGAAGTAAGTTATATTAGTTGTCACTCAGCACCTTGTGATTGCATTTCCATGGCTGTTGGATAGTTTGGAGTGTGGGCAAAACATGTCCTGCCTGCTTGCAAAAGACTATGTGAATCTATGTGCATGTATATCTAATCACATAAATGAATTCCCTAGGTGACAAGAAAATCCTTGCCCAGAATACAGGAAGGATATAAGAAGCCATATCTTCCTTGCTTTCCAGAAGTGCTGGGGTCACTTTGAATAGAAATCTGAACATGGGAAATTTGCCTGAGGAAAGGCAGGGGCAAGTAAAGGTATTTCAGAGCTACACAAGTAATATAAAACAGCAGGAAAGCCATAAAGATTTACAGACAGAGTGTCCTCTGTTCCCAGGTAAAGGAAAACAAGTACTTCCACAAGAAAGGAGGAGGCAGGGGAAAAGTATAATTCCTGCTGCAAATTTCACTTAAATTAGAAGTGTGGTATAGAGACAGCACATATGGCAGCTCAGCTTGGTTTTCACAGTCCCATACTTCTTTGATTTTGGTAGGTTATTTTTCCTAAGATGCTATTCTCCCCTGAGCCATCCATGCCCTAATTACCCCTGTGTCATGGTGATTGCTGTGTTAATCAGTAGTTGCCGTGCCACATATCTGTGCCTGCTTCATGCACCCTTCACCAAACATGCCCTGGTTTTGCTGCTACACGATTTCCACCTTCACTCAGCCAGACCAGTTTTTGCCAGTACAACTTGTCATCAGCTCTAAGGTTAGTTCCTTGCCGACATCCCGTTCACACGTCATCAGGCAGCCATGGGCTCTGAACTAAATCCAACCCTACAAAAGAAAGGGCTTAGGAGCACTATAAAAATTAAAGAGGTGCCTTTGTTTGTCTTCATCACCTCCCAGGTGATGCTCTATTGGGACCAGAAGTTCCTGGTCTGAAGCTTGTACCCATCATGAGCACTACGTGGCAAGCAGATCTATTCCAGGAGGCAACAAGCATGGAGTGAAAATCCCCACTGGCAGCTGCTATTATAAGAGACAGTATTTTGTTTGGGTTTTTCCTTACAGCAAGCTGTGTCTATGCAGCGATATTTCATTTAGCAGTTCTTAACTGTCTTGTCAATGTTTCAGACAGGTACAGTTGACTGCCATGGAAGACACTAAAGCCATACTCTCCTTGTCAAGGATTGACTCCATCCCAGCAGACTCCATGTGTTGCACAAAGTGAATGGCACGTTTTGATTTCCATTCCCACTGACAAGGGGTTGTGACCACCCCAAACTAATATCTGACTTACAGAAGCAGGAAAGGGTGCACTGAGAGGAGGCAGTGACAGTGAAAAGACAAAGCGTGGCTTATGATCATGGGCATCAGACTCTGCAGAATGTAGTTTGCTGGCTGATGGTATCTGCAGTGATGTTTCCTTCCTGTTCATTCCAACAGGGGAACGTATTAGTCAGAATGGGCATTCAAATGACCACAGCACCTAAGAGTTTCAAGTACTTTGAGATAGCAAAAGGATTTTATCTCCAGAACACTCTTATTCTGGAGGGAGACATTTATTTCATCACACAGAGGAGTAACCAAATACTGTCTCACAGATATTTTGATACAGGTTAGGAGCTAAAGTAAGATTTCTCATGTGCTGGTCTTCCATCTCCCCATGACCCACTATCCACATGTCTTCCCTGGTCAGCAGGGAAGTGTCCAACCCACACTACTATGTGCACAGTCCTGTTGGGGTGCAAATTCCTAACACCATCACCTCATAGGTCTGATTGAAACAACTACCAAGACCTGTAGAGATCCAGTGGGAGTAAGAGCAGCCAGTCTTTCCTCCTCCTCTTTCACTGAGATCCAGATATCACAGCTCATGGAGAGGCCCCTCAATTAAAGTAATGAAGGATTTCTGTCTCTTCTGCTGTTTATTGGAGAGATCCACTACCAATGGTGCAGATAGTTCCCTCCGGTACTGACAAGTGACTTTTGCTCCTTACAGTAAAATCAAACCTCAGATGTGACACAAAAACTGTTACAGTTGAAACCAGGACACAGCCCTAGAGATGAGGCATCCCTTCTCACAGCTAAAGACTAGCAATTTCAGCTGTGTCACACGTTGGAGGTGGCCCCCACAGATGACCTCCTGCCATCCACCAGCTGGTGAGCATTCACCAAGCCCTGCACTCAAATGCTGCGCATGTTTTTGTCCTGCAGGCCTGCACATGCCTGCCCTGCGCAGACCTTTCCAGTTGAGCTTGCAGGGTGGACAAGAAGGTCTGACTTTCTGAATGACCCAACAGTCACACTTGGTCACGTGTTGTGCCACTAGCTCAAGTACCATTGACCAAGTCACCTTAATTTCATCTGGAGAGTGAAAAGGAAGCAACTTCCTAGTTCCTAGGTTTGTTTGGGAACTAGATATACCTGGAAAATTAACTTGAAACCTGCAGCAATCTGAACAAAATACAAGGCCCAAAACCTGAAGTCGATGGACCCTTGTGGATCAGTCTTCTTTGTTCTCCACAGAAGGGGGTGGCTGGTCTACAAGCACTAGTCCTCCATGATGCAAGGGCGTTATTGCTTCTGTGAGTAGTCGTCTGTCACTGCTGAGCTCTCTGTGGGAGTGTGGCTGTAAACGTGCTGAAAAGCCAGCTTGTACTCAGGAAGCACAGGAATGCCTGCAGAATAAATAACAATGTAAATTAGACAGGACTGGAGCTCACCAGCCTCAGCAGGAGTTATCCCCTTGTCCAAACATCCAGCCAGCAACTGATGAGCTTCCTTGTGTGCTCAGCAGCGTTCCTGCCAAGCTGAAAAGATTAAGAAGGAAAACTTGCCCCAGCTGAACAAATAGCTCAAAGGTCTGCCTCAATAGATGATTGGGGTGGCATGGCTAGGCATTAGTTTCTGTAGCCTGAGAGAAATGCAACTAGCACCGCATGCAGCAGCAGCTGCGGCACCAGCCTGCAGGACCTGCAACACACCTAAACCTGGGAAAGGTCCTCACTCAGCAGGTGAAAGCAAGCTGGAATTCCAAAGACACAAACTTAGATGCTATCCACTCTTAGTGATGCTTTCCACTAAGCTACAGGAACAGATAACCAGGAAGCCAAATGCCTCCTACCTTCCTTGTCCCTGCTCAAGCCCTGGAACACAACTCATCTGTAAAAGAGATATCATATCTTCCAGAAACATTGGCAGTCCTGCATGTTTCACTACTGCTGAACACAAGAGTTAAGTTCTTAGCTTATCTCCCGTAGGATGGTTGATGGCTCAGCAGGGACTGCAAATCTATGTCTTCCAGCTAAGAGAAGCACAGCTCAAAACACCCTCTAATTTACAGCCAAGCATTTATGCAAACATCATAAATCCAGGGGTGATCCGTTGGGACGAGTGTAATCATACATTAGAAATAGCAGAGCATTTTGAAACACATGTGACAGGTTCAGCCCCACCTGCCTTAAATCACCTTTAATGGTTTTGGCCTCATCTTAGTCCCCAGCTGAAATTAAACCTGCTGTCACAATACTTCTTCTGAGTGCCTGCTGCACCTGAACTCATCACCAGAGACTGACAGCAGGGAAAAGAGGTGACTGGAGAGCCAAATAAATGGTATCATCACAGAAGGAACTTTAATAGGTTTTCCACCATAGCCATAAACCGGAAGATTCAGAGACTTTTGTGATGATCTCCCTATGGCATCCCAAAGGACAGAAAATAAAACACATTTTTATTAAGCCTTTTGAAAGCTATAACTGCTCATTTTTCCCTGATGGAACCTTACAGATGGGAGACTTAACAACTATTTTCTTTCTTCATGCAAGAAAATCTGCTGGGTGGTCAAACTGAATATTACTGTCACAGCTTAACAGGACACCCTGAAACAATGTAGACAGTGTTTGCACCCTCCAGTACCTCCAAAGTCAGTTTAGCTTGGAGTTAAGCCCCGACTTTGAAGAACTAGAGTGGTCATTCACATTATCCCTGACATAAGAACCAGAAATGTGTAGGTCTTTGCTTGCTAACATTTGACATAAGCAAATACGACTTTGCCCTGCTTCCACTTGCAATTCTGTTTTCACCAGAAAGTGCTCACAACATTATACTGTTTGTGTTGCGGTTTGCCTGCACTTGCTCACTAAAGATTAAAATTAGACCTTATGATGATTCTTCTGAAAGCACTGACTCTGGGAGGACAGGTAGGTTTTCTACTAGCCAAGTAGAAACCACAGATTTCTGTTCATGAGAATGGTAGTGGTGGGAGCCCAGTAGAAAGCAGCATTGGATCTTCAGGAAACCTTTTTGTACTGTCCTCAAAAGAGGCAGAGAAATCCGAAGTCCAAAGGGAAAGCTCCCCACATGAGACTAAGAACTGACAGCTGATCTTCCTAGGTGAGGTTATGTGAACAAGGAACAAACAGAAGTCTAATTTCTGTAAAGCATTAAATGAACCTGGATGCAGCCTGTCATCTCTGAGATGCTTAAAACTGAAGTACCCATGTCAGGATTGTCATCCAGTGTGGGGATCCATACCTGGACTCCATAGTGACAGCTGTGAAGTTTCAAAATTTGGCCTGTTTTAGATATGTTTCCCTTCAGAAACATCCCTCTTTTGTGCACAAATATATGCACAAAGTGTCTATAGTGACTCTGCTCCTATCAGAAGCAACCAGAGCTAGAGAAGGGTCAAACGGGACAATTAAATGTGTTTTCCCATCCCCAGTCTTGAGGAGTTTCCATCTGAGTGTCTACAACTCATCTTAAAACAGTCTTGTAGATATCACTGCCCCTATGTGAGAAACAATAAAAAACATTATCCAGGAACACCAGGAGATTTAGACTTGCAGAATGCAGAAAGCAGGACAGTGGTTATGGAGTTGAATATACAGCACCCAATGATAGGAGGTGATTTAAAGGGACCTATAAATATCCAAGTACTTGTCACTGAGGGTGGTTTAAATGTGTCACCTCTGATGCCTGCAACAAATCACATCAATGGGGAGGTTACACAAACAAAAGTAGAGTTTTATTAATCAGATACTATGAAAAGGCCTCTGACATGGCAGAAAGTTAAGATTACAAAGTTTGAAAGTATTAACTTGGAAAAAAGAGAAAAGAAAGGTACTTTTCTTCCACTGCACAGGTTTTTTATTGTCCTGGCATCAAGCCACAAGCTGCATAAACCTTTGGAGGTACCTCCTGGTATGCATGGCTTCTGAACTAAGAATGGTGTAAGTGCATCTTAAGTAACAGAAGTGCCCATTGCTCCACTATATAGGGTACAACAGAGAAGTGTCAGTGACAGTAGCAGACTTTGGGTAGGAATGACTCCATAGCTGTAACTTGGGGTCATTGTGAGCAGCATGTTGTGTGAAGGCCGTTGAAGTGCACATGCCTTGCCTGTTGCACTGCTCACAGGTATCTGTCTATTTTGTTCTCATAAGCTTTTAATAATGGTGATACTCCAACTTTACCAGGCAGGCAGTTCGGAGTTTCACTGCCTTTGCGATTTTCCCAGTGCAAAGCTGACATTTCCCTTGCCTGTTTAAGCCTACCGCTTCTCTTACTGCTCACCACAGAACCCATGATCTTCCTGTATATCCATTACTCTTTAAATACGAAGGCAAAGAGTGTGTTGAGCACTGTAAAATTTTCAGTCCTTCTTTTAGAGTCTTCTAGGTCTTCGGTCTGCTGTTCCTTTTTTATCACCGGTTGCTTGTCCCTTTTTTTAAATGTGATGCCCATAAAATGGCACTGTACTCTAGCCAAGACTTTACTGATGCTAAGTTGGATGGAGATTATTGTTTTGGACACCTTGCAAAGCACTGTACCCCTTTATGCATTCATTTTTCATAGCAGTTAGAAAACCTGTCTCCTATTTTGTCTGGACCACATCCTCAACTCATATTGGGGACTGTGAAACTGTTGCCTAGCCATTTATTCCCCATCTTGTGTACTTCCCACTTGAGCCATCAGATATACCTTCATAAGTGAAAATTTTATGCTTATCTTTGTGGAAGGAAATTTCCAGTCTTCTGCTCTGACTGGGAAGGACTTCTTCAAATTTCAATCCCAGTCTCCATCTCGTTGACAGTTGTGCTAGTTTTCAGGTCCTCAAGGTTCAAGTTGAACTCGATTTTAAGCTTTTAACCATCGGAAAAGATGCTTGAATATCATTCTCTGTTCTCCAGCTGTTTTTCCATTGACTTAAATTAGGCACATTTCCGTCATTAAACTTGTCCCTGACTTCCATGGGGTTTAAATCAGTTCCTTCGCTTTAGGAAAACAGTAATTTCAAGGATCCTCTATGTCTGTTGTTGAACCACACTGGACAAGTTCTCTTCCTTTTCTGAACAGCAAATTAATATTTAAAGAGTATTGTGCTACTTGCAGTATCCTGTGAACTGTTATTATGGTCTATAGATCAAACCTAATGATTCCTGATATATATCTTAAATTCCCCTGGCTGCTTACATGTCAGTAGTAAAATTGCCAGGCAAAGGTGTCTGGCAAGAAGAGCTTCAGTTCCTGACCTCATTACTCATGAATCTGCATACAGCTGCCTCTTACCCCCATCAAATGCAAACCCTAGAGGCCTTAGAGATGATTGTACACACTTGAACATGCCAAATTCCCAAAGAATAGTCCCCCCTCCATGCACCACATCAGAGTACTTTACTGACGCTTTGAAGGAATTACTTCCTTAAAATGCCTCTGGTTTAAAGCAACAGATGAGTTCACCACTGTGGCACAGCCTTGGCCCTCATTCTCTGCTGAGGCTGACATTTTATACACAAGATGATGTTTTCCAAAGGCTGTAGCATTTGCAAGAACTTCTGTGATCATCCTTCATGATATGTACAACATGTACACTGTGCCCCCTTCAATGGACACGCATGCTTGCTCACCCATGAAGTCAGGTTGTGCTTGACTCCTTCAGGTACTTCTAGAACAAACAGTTTGTGGCTCACTGAACTCCTGAGCCAAGACGTTATTTTTTGTTAATACTCTTTAATGGATTTTACTTCTGTGGGCTTGTCTAGATATTTCTGAACCCAAATAAAACTTCCACAACCACAGAAACCTGCAACAAGAAGTTCCACAGCTGAACTGCAAAATGTCTGAAAAAGTGCCTTCCTTTTCAGTCATACCACTTAGTTTCTTCTCATGTCTCCTAGTTCTTGAATGGAAAGGTACAGTGGCAATCATTACCTATCCTTTCAAAGACATTTATGACTTTGCAGGTTTCTACCATACCTTTCCTTGATTACCTTTTCTTCTGGGGATCTCATTAGCTTTGTTCAGATGGGCAAGTTGCTCCTTTTCTTCTGCTTTCATTGTTAACAAGTCCTGTGATTGAACACATATCCTCCAAAAATGGACTGAGAACCAGCCTTACTGAATGCCATAAAACAGTCATTTCAGCTACTACCAGTGTGTGCTGGATTTGGACTATCTTCTTAGATCAGTAAATGATCTCTTGTAGAAGAATATAGCAGGACTGCTATATTCTATCAGTTGTTTCCCATTCCCAACAGAGTGAAAGGGCTCAAACTCCTCATCAAGTGACCAGGGTTGTAAGTTATCATGTCTTTCCTCAGCTAGGGCAACTGCCTCCATTCTTTCTCTTTGCCTGTGACAAAACACAGTGATTCACTGTAGCTTAGTCTGAAACGTTAAAGTACATTATTCTGCATTTGCTTAAGGATAAATTGACTCAGCATTTAGGCTAAACATTTTCTGTAAGGTTTGTATCCAGACAATTACCTCAGCTTAGCTGATGCTTGGTAACTTGTTAAGCTGTGGTATCTTAATTACAAGACCTAAGGCTCTCATAAGACAAACTCGGATTTTAAGATAAGTACAGCTTCTATTTTGGAAAGTTGGGATAAATTCCAGTGCAAAACTATTCTAAAACAAATCTCTGCATTACAGTCTCCCATCATGTAGTCAGAAGGGTTTTGTATATAAAACAGGAGTTGCAGTCACTCTTTTTCTAATCCAAACTGTCCACCCAATACAGAAAAAAAGATGAAAAACTACCCCTGGCATAGCTAATTGCAATTAGAGACTTTTGAAAATTCAAGCACTTGTTCCCCACTTCAAACACAATTCAGCAAAGTGTTTAAGCTCTGATTCAAATGGGATGACTTAAGTGATTAGAATTAACAATGTGCTGAAGCATTTTGCTGAACCAAGACCTAAGGGGAGAATAATGCCTTAAAAGTACGGCAATTCTTCAGGTAAGAGAACACAGATGACCCTTGCTCTGGGTGCCAAAATTATATTTCTTACACATCTGTAATCTCCAGAAATGAAAGACTGTTTTAACATGGCCTGTGCTGCAACTTTTGGATATGGACGATTCTGGTCCTTTGCAAGCTGCAAAATAACTTCTTAAGGAAAATGTCTCCCCTCAGCAGTTAAGAGAGAGTACATTATCTTTTTTGATTCTACAATATTGACAGCAACAGTTCAACCTAAATATTTTGCGATTCAGTTTAACATATTCCCAGAGGTACGTGTACAGAAAAGCATCGTGAAATTATTTTTTGCACTTTGCTTATTGGGATCAATTCTGACAGCACCATAATCTGTGCAACTTCATCCCTTGCTTGAGACTGACATAGAGTATTTTTTGGCACATTATAGCTCTTAATACATAAACACTAAAGTCACTTATGTTATGTACTAAGATGCATTCCCATACATTGCCACTGAATTTGTTAATATGCTGTACTTAAACTATGCTCAGATACATGGACTAGGTCTTTATTTAGTTTGAATTGGTCCTTGAGGCTGGGCCATGATGTTCTGATGGGGTAACATCAAGAGAATGTGCTTGCTCTTCCCCAGAAATTCACTGCACGTACCGTGTACATCCATGATTTTTATGACCTTACAAATTCTTCCTAGGTCATTTACCATGGCAAATAACATCCATTTACCGTGGTAAATGTGAATGCAATGCCAGGGAAAGAAATTGAGATGATTGCGATACAAATTCAGTTCTTGTAAATATTCCAGGAATTCATGTTAGGCATCGTCTGTGATTGAAATATGGAGATTTGGTTTGTTGGGATTTTTTTGTTGTTTTGCTAGATGATTGCTCTGTTTGGGATAATTACTGAAGAATGGCCTTGAAAGAAAAGCCTTTCTACTGGATCTGGGAGAATATCCCTGTCAGTTACAGTCCATCAGTTGAAGGGTGACATGTAGAGTCCTACATTTGAGAGAGAAAGTAGTAAGGGGAGCCGTTTCTTTCCAGCCAACTTTCCTGTGTTTTTTGTGCTCGGTAGTAAAGGCAAGTCCATCTGGAGTCCACCTACTCTAGTGTCTTTCTGCTACAATCTCTTCATGGTGACATTATTAGCAATTCAGGCCAATAATCCACTTGAAAATCAGAATTAAACACTAACAGCATAAAAGGAACAGACATCATGTAGGCTGTGTTAGACTCATAACAGTGTAGAGCTAATGCACAACTATCAGCATGCTATCTAATCTTGATGTAGGCATCAGGCAAAAGAGAATCCAGGCCATTTCTAGATAAACTGTTCCACTGTCAAAAACTGTGCAGTTTATTTCTGCCCTCATTTTGTCACTCATATTACAGTGTCTGGATTATGTAAGGTCTTCATTCATTAGATTGGAGTCTTGTATTAATAAAACACTCTAGCAAACATAGCTGGAAGAAACTCCAGAGATCCTCTCACCCATTGCCCTGTCTACTCCTCCTGTGCTCTTCCTAAGGCCTCCTGTAGTGATGACTGTGCCATCTCCCAGGGCCTGTAAGCAAAATCTGTCTTTACTGCCAGTCATAATTCTTCAGGATGTTTTATATATTTCAGCTATTTTGATGGTGCGGTGGCTCTTCATGCAGTAAGCCATACTTCACATAGTAGATGCCTGTGCTGGGCATTTGTCTTAGGTGTCTGAAGCAGTGAGGCTCCTGCTTGATGATCTTTGAGAATTGCTTGTTCAACCTTCTCAGAGACTCCTCCATAAGAACCATTCTCCTAAATGGCATTGACAAACACCTATGTACAAAATGTCTTCAGCTCATAACCTCCTCTGCCAGCAGCTGGGCTTCTGGCTCGTGCAGGGAGTCCAGTGGTTTTGCCCTGGGTATTGAGCTCCATAAACCGCTTCATTTTTAGAGGAGCTGAAAATGCCTGGCACATCCAGTCCCTGTGCACGAGGTCTGACAAATGCTGCAGATGATGAGGTTTCTCACTCTCAGGAAAACACTGCAATTAACACTACCTTAATTAACAGAAGAAAAAGGAAGTTATTTTTGGAAGTCACGCCTGCCTACTGAGAAGCATCCAGAAGACCCATCTTACCCTTGTGCTAACAAAGTCACATTAGCCTCACAGACTAACCAGTCCAGAGGCAGGGAAGATGGTCTAAACTGGGACAACACAGTGTCCAGATCCAGATTTTGAAAATCCATTTTCTGGCACCATCACCCAAAATTCTGCTGGCATGGAAAAGGAAACCCTGGGATGTCAGTAGAAGCAGAAGCTTAAAGTAGAAGGGACTGCCCTGCTTTTTATAATTCTGCTGTCATGGGATAGAAGAACCAAGGTTTCAGCATGTGCTTGGCTGAGAGATCTAAGCCTGCTTTCAGAAATCCATACTCGGCTCTTTTTGGACAGATAAAGTCTCTTTGAAGCAGAAAAAAAAAAAGCGTTTACAGAACCTGGCTTGTCTAAGTTACCAGTGTAAGGAGAGGCAGGGCTCTGCCTGATGTCACTTTTCACATTCAGATAAAAAGAACATGCCAGGGCAGCTTTCTGTCTGTCTATGGTCAGTGACATGGTGGTCTTGTAAGGAGATTTCCCTTGGAAATGAGATATATAATATATAAATGTAAACCACAGGATAATCTATTATAATGGAAGGAGAGTGAAACCGTATGCTAAAAATAATGCCAGAAATGCTAACAGCTGTAGTATGGTAAAACCTGTTTATGAAGCTGGTTCAGATAGTGCTTTAAAGCTTCTCAGAGGTTCAAGTCAAGAGTAACAGCAATGCTACACATGTTAGGCTCACATACTAGTAACACAAAGCCAGATTGCTGCTGTTCACAAGTCTCAGTGTGGCTGTCATTTTACCAGCCACATTCTGGGCATTGCTGACTCTCTGAGCAGCTTTGGAGACTTGGAGAAGGAATAAATTAATGTTCATCATTGAGAACTGAGAAGGAATTTTCCAATGGAAGTGCTTGTTGTCGGAAAATGTGGGTTCATCGACAGCTGCACACGTGGCAAGGGTGAGCTGACTTCAGTGACACTTTTTTCTTTTTCTTTTTTCTTTTTTTTTTTGACAAGAACAGTTTTCAGGTCCAGCATGGAAATTTTATTCAAAAACAAGGCAGAAAACAGCAGCTCCAGAGTGCTAATTTCTCCAGTAATTAGTGTGTGAACTCAGAGATAGAAAGCTTGGGTTTAAGTCCCTGTTGCATCTGATTTGACTTTTGTGTCCCCACATCTCTACCAGGCCCCCTCACTCTGGAGGTGGTAATCTGGGGAGAAGACCATGATCCCTCTTGCGGGGGAGGGCTGCCTCTCTCTTTGTTTTGCTTTGTTTGTTTGTTAAGAATACAGCATTATTTCATGCAGCAAGAGAAAAGGAAAAACAGAACTCTTGAAATCTCAAGTGGTGCCAGGACATATTTTCTACCCAGCTACTTGCCATAAATAAAACTGACATTTTATATCTTGGCCATTACAGCTAAATGACTGCCATGATTTGGGGTTTTTTCTTCTTCTTAATAAAATAGAAGCTATGCTAACACGCACGTGCTACCAGAATATTTGGGCTCGTTTCAGTTGGTGTAAAACAGAGATACTGAAATATCAATTTAGAAATATCAAAGATACACGAGGGGCTTTTTTTTCCCTGCCAAGCTTAATTTTCCTCTGTGTGAGCTGTCTGCAATCTGAGTGGTATATATAAGGGAGGATGAAGACAGGCACAACTTTTATTTTAGTCTCTCTTTCTTCCAGGAACCACATAGCAAACAAATTTGAAAAGGGGGTCATTTAAAGAAGACCTGATACAGGAGATCCCCATTTAATTCTACAAAGGTGACCAGCACAGCTTTTCTTTTGTAGAGTTCTTTTAAATTTTTCTCAACTGGACATGAAGTGACTAACCAGCTCTTACAACATTTTATTTCTGCTGAAACATTTCTCACTGTGCCCTTTGGCAATGGATTTTTATGTTGCAATTTTGTGAAAAAGTTTGCATGAGGAACTGCAAGATACATATATATACATATATATGTATAAAAGCTCATGTCTCCACCTGTAACTGCCTTGCTTTGCACATCTGGAGAGTACCTGGTTGGTGGAATCTTTCCTTCCCCTGGCAGAGATCTGAGTTTGATCCTATGCTTCCACTGCATTACACATTTTAATGCATCTCTCTCTGCATTCTCAGACAGTGATTTTTATGAGTAAATAACATCAACAATTAATAGCTCAGAATGTCAAGCTCTTGAACTCAGAATTGGGTAGCACAGTGAACAGTGGAGCTTGCTGCCTCAGGATGAAAATAACAGGCTTATATCTGACGGAACCAAGTTAAATTCCTGCCGTGGACTTTTTCACTCTTTGTGATGCCTATGGAGCCAAGATTGGGCTTTGCACATATATACAAACACATTCAACGGTATATTGCTTTTAGTAAGACCCTTTTATTTTCTCTGAATCTTGGACTCTGTTCATGCAATGACTCATGAGCAAACAGCTTTGCAGAACATATCCTTTGATTTGAAATGCTCCCTGCTGTGCCTCTGCAAAGTCTTTTATTTCTTTGCAAAGTTTGCACAGAACACTTTCATAACTGCAATCTCCCAAAAGCTGAAATCAGTGGGAGCTGTATCCATTACACTAAGGATGCATTTGTCTTGCCATTTTGGACTTTGAAAATTGGAAGCTTTAAAGCATTCGCCACTGAAGGCAAGAACACATGCTATCTCGTAGGAGTCCAAATCATGCTAGCTTTCAGTGGAGATCAGTTACTAATGGTAGATTCTTAAACAACGCTTTTTAGATATCTAGCAGCAGTCCAAGGTGATTAAGCTTCTTTTTTAAATCCAAGCTCTCCAGCTATGTTTTTGCTGTCTCCAGGACAAGTACTTCAATTCAGAAAAAAAAAAGGCATGAGATGGTATCACCTGCACTTAAGGTGGGACCTCAAGTCCCAGTCAAGTTTCACAACCTAAGAAATTAATACACCTGACTGAAAATTCTGAATTCGGCTCATAAGCCAGACCAGGCCTACCTTTTTGTCTCAAACTTCTGGCAAGCAAAGGGGGGCTGACAAACCCCATTTTAGCCTCTCCAGACATAGGCATGACGAAGGGGAATGGCTTAGCTAACATGTTAGGTAACAGGTAGCCTTAGGTGCTTCCCATAATTTTCATCCGTCTTTTCTTCCATTTCAGTGGCATTTGCACACCTAACTCCCCCAGCTTCCCAAGACAAACCTGGTAGTTGCAGACAGCACTGGCAGCAACATATTTTCTCCCATCGTATCAAACAGCACCTGAGCATTTCATAAATGCTGAGGGATCTGGACTTTGACACACCTCTGCAAAGAGCAGCCTGGAACTACCTGCTCTTATTGACAGATGGAGAGCTGAATGTGCTTGTTTAGCAGCTTGTCACCAAAATGTCCAGCTAAGTGGCGATAGATGCAAATTATTTTTTCTTTCGTTCTCCTGCTTGTCTCAGAGTTGAGGGACAACTAAAATATTGACTGGACAGTAAGAACTAGATGGGAAATTTTGCCCCAGGCATCTTTTGTTCTGTCTTCTTACAGGACACTTTATCGTGCTGGGGACTTCAAAGGACTGCAACAGATAAGCAGGGGGAGAAACTCAGATTAGCTGAGACATCAATGAGCATTGGATGAGGTCAATTAAAAGCCAAATTAAACAAATGGAGCTTTCAACTTCAATCCAGACAGGAAGAAGCAGTCAAGTTGCAAGGGTTGGAGATGAAAAGAATTCCAAAAGGCTGATGCAGAACAGGAGCACAGGAGAGGGAAGGGTAGGGGGAGCCAGGGAGCAGGGGGGGGAGGGGGGAAATACCTTCCACCTATTGCTTCAAACAGGACCGAAACTCATCTGTGTCCATCCTACGTGGAAGAGCTGGAAGGGAAAAGTCCTGGCAAAACTTTGGTTCCTACAGAAAGGAAGGTGAAGCAGGGTGCCAGAGTTAAGAGTAGGGGCAAGGATGAGCTGTGCTGCAGCAAGCAGAGCAGTAGCCTAGCAGTGAGAAGAGACAAGATTTGTGCCAAGTGGATTCTGGGTCCTGTAACTGGAGCTGAGCTGCTGAGTCACTCTGTAGAGCCTTCCAAAAGCCACTTTGTACACCTCCTGCTGCCACAGTCAAACCCCTCTTCAAACAGGGGTCAGGACAGCTGGGAACCAAGCTGTGAAAACAAGGTGCTGGCTGAATATGGCTGAGGTACCCATGTAAAGGGGTTTGTGCTGAGCCCATAGCAGGGACCTCCATGTCAACAGCTGACTAATTCTGAAATGCTGGTATAAAAGCCTATTTTTTTTTCATAGTGGAGTTTTTCAAGTCTTGGCATTTTCCTTTGCTAATCCAATTCGCTACCTTCTATGAGAGATCATATATTCATCTGTACAGAAATACTGACATGATGGAACGTCAGCAAAGGTAATACCGTGCATGGAGTAATAAATATCCTCCTTCAGGAGCAACTCTGCCTCTAGGTCATACATGGAGGATGCGGCAAATTCTGTCCTATCAGAAGCAAGATCAGATGGGCTGGATTGAAGAACAGGCAACTCTTTCCCCTTTATGCTCCAGCATCTGGCAATTTTTAGTACAAGTTTGTCTTGTGACTTCTAGGCCTTGTTCTGCTCTGGCACTACTTTATCAGAGAACTATTTGCTCTCTGGAATATAATGCTCATACAGGTAATTGAAAGTCTTGTTTGCTGTTTTATGGACAAGAGCATCCATCTGCTCTCTCACTCAGAGCAGGCTTCTCAGATTCTGAGTCAAATAGTGTCTGCTTTCTGAACTCTTCTTTGTGTTTTTCAAGGCCGTTTTTGAAGTGTGGACAACTGAAGCAAAAGCTATCCTTGTAGCAGTGGTAGATGAGAGTGATTTGTGAGCAAGTCATACCCTTCCCCTAGGCTGCCTTCATGATAATTTTTATTGATATCTCCTCGGTTTGGTCCCCTGAGAGAGAGAAAAAAAAAGTATTTTTGTGCAAATGACTATTCCAAACCACTTTCCAGAGTCATTGCTTTCCTTGCTTTGGTCTTCCAGTTCCCAGGTTTGCCATATATCTGTATCCTTGTTTTCTAAATGGAAATAATATTAATGACCTCAAAATTACTGTCTTCCAGCCTATGCTTTCATGTGGGCCATCTGACTCAATCAAGAAACTTCAACCAGTTTTTGAGTATAATCTCAAAGACATAATGTTCCCCAGTGAACAAAGGCAGATTAGAGGAGCTAGAGGCCAGCTAATGTTCTCTTGCAAGGGAAAAGCTACAGTGTAATCCCAACGATTACATATTGTGCTCGGCCAGAAGGTCCAGAGTTTGGCACCTACTATTGGTATGTGACCATTTACCAACATCTAGGAACAGGGGAGGAGGTGACAAAGGGGATACAGAATGTAGGATCATGACAAGAGGTCCATACAGAAGAGAGAAGGTAGGAAATGATAGGGGGGGATATTTGGCACAAATCCATAGTGAAACAGTTTTCCTGACTCCCTGTATCCAGGGGACATTTCATTTGCCTGGATCAGAGCACAGTTTACTTGAACAATTTTTCTTTACAAAGCAATGTAGTTCCAGTAAGATGCACAGCATTTCTATTTACTGACATTGCAATGACCAGAACTTGGAGGCCCCTCCAACTATTTCCCTTCAGTATGTCAGTTTATCTTTCTTAAGAATCCCTGGACAAGCCTGATGTCAAACTCTTCCCTTCAGGCTGACTTCCATCACTTCCAGAATTATGTTCAAACAAACATATAGCCCAGTAATTAACACAAACTATCATGAGCTGACATGCACTTCTGTCTGTGTGTCGGTATCCTCCATGCCTCCTGAAGATGGATGGATTTAAATAGTATCTTTGAAGACAGCTGAACCAAGTTAATTAGGGATAGGCTAACAGAGTAAAGCTATTTTTAGGAGCCAATTTATATCTGGTTACCTTGTTACGGGAAGCTTATGCAATACTAGTAAATTCTTAACTAAGGAGATAGTTTGCAAACCAAAATTATTTCACTGTTAACTCTGTGTGGGTTTCTTCAGAATAACTATAGGACTTCAAAAAGCAATACATTTGACAGAGAGAGATTTATTTGCCTTCTGGTGCTGGGGTTTCAGGGAATTTAATTTTTCCCTTAGGGTTTCCTCTGAAGCTATGCCGGCTACCAATGAAAAAATGGAAATCTGTGATGAAACACCTGCCTCCAGCAGCAATTTATTGAAATAAACTTTCAAATCCCACAATTCTCACCAGTGTTTTATGTGTCCTGGCATTTTGGGGCATGTATTTTTAAAAGATTGGTCTTTTAGCATGCACAAACAAAATAAATTTTTCTGGGCAGCAGGGATGCATTGGTGCGGCCACACTGATCTGAAAAGTCCAAGGCTGACAGTCCCTGAAAGTGAATAGCTTTTCACAGACAGAAAACACCAGGCAAAGAAAACTCCCATTAATCTTCTGCATCTCCAGGGAAGGAAGGAGGATGGAAGAGGAGCCCCAATTCTAGCTTTGTTTTTACCTTTCCAACTCTGCTTAGATTGTCCCTGGATCCGTGTAAGGGCAGAGTTTGGCCCACTGAGTGCTAAGCACGAGTAGGGGCTGATGCAATTGAACCCACAGGCAGAGGCAGCTGGCCAGTAAGACAAACCATCTTGGGAGTCAGGGCACAATGCTGTGAAATGCTTGAGCTAGCACAGCAAAATGTTTTCCTTCTTTGCAAGCCCTAATATGAGAACAAGGCACACCAAGTATATATAGCTCTGGGGATCTGGATGGAGAGCTTTTGTGTCCTCAAAAAATATAAATAAATAATCTGCTGGACAAAGGGGGACACCATTGCCCAGCTTGGAAGGAATCTCTTTTTTTGGAAGGGAGGGCAAATGGCACCAAGCCACTTCTAAAAATTGATTCGAAGGGCAAAGCATGCGCAGGTTTCCAAGCAATGAGTAAGCACCATGACATCAAGGAAAGGTTTTGTCAGAGGGATGAAGAGTTACCACCAGTGATGTGTTTTGGGGATCCAGAGCCAGGTAAATAGAGAGGGACTCTTGAAACAAGGTATCATATAACCCAAAAAAGATGTATATCAGACTTCTCTAGAGAGATAGAACAGATTATTTCATTGGATCACAGATAAGATCAGAATCATGGTCTATCTAATGACATGTCCTAGTTCAAATAGACAGCAGCTCCAGCAGAGCCCCAGAAAGGGGTAAAACCTTAAAATCACTCTCATGGGATGAAATAATCCCAAATCCTAAATTTGGCCTTTGTCTGACCTTAAATAAGCAAAATTGGCAGGCAGTATGTAGCAACAGATCTAAAATCCCTTTCAAGTTCACAGTCATTCATTCCAGTAACTGTGAAAAATCTTGTATTCAATAGAAAAAGCAGTCACTTTTTGTTTTCCCTTTAACTTTGCTCCTTTTACTTTTCTTTTTTTCTTTTTTTGTAGGTGTGCCCCATGGCAGAGAGATCTGCAGTCACCTATGTCCTCAGTTAAAAAATAAACACACATTTTTACTCTGTCCCAGTTCTGAGTTTGTGTTGTGACTCAATGTCACCGAAAGCAGGAATCCGCTGCTGTTTCTAGACTCTTAGCTCCTTCTGTCTGTACAGGTGTGGAGTCAGTACCAGTCCCATACGGCTCAATGGCATCGATTACCCTGCTAGAATAAACTCATGTCTCAGTTTCTGGCCTCCAGCTGCAGAGACCAATTCTGTTTCCCAAGGAAAGCAGCCTTGCTTGCAGCACATAGCTAATTGTGTGTCCATGTGGGTGTGTGGAAGTAACTTGATTCACACTGCCAGTCAACCTCATTATTGCAGGAGGCATAAGGCTTGACAGTCCTTGTAGCTATTATCTTATCTGCTGGAACTGATGGATGCTGTTCTTACAAGTGAAGTACCTAATCCTCTTTTATCTCTCCTAAGCACTGGGCCTCCATGTTAGCCTCAGGCAAGCTCAATCCCTGTATTAATTATTGGTTGCATTTTCTTAAAGCTTGTCCTCTTCTTTTCTTTTTTTTCGGATTCTGTCACGCCTAAGTGAAATCCTGTCACTTATCCATCTTCCCTCCTAACAGGCTTACATCTGTTCCTGTAGTCTCCCAGTATCACAGCAAGATCTGGTGGGCATTTTTGGGGGTCTGAGAGTGCTTTTGGAAAGGGGAGTTGACAGGTTGAAGATGCAGAATTTGGATTAACAAACTGAACAAACCTTCATAATGGCATCAGACTACAAGCCAAACTCTCAGGGAGCAAATCTCAGCTCCACACCTCTAATCCTGCTTCTCACCTGCTTATACTGGTTTCACTCCACAGTGCTACTGTATTTACATGTGTGTTCTGGGGCTTTACATAGCAAAATGAAGAAGGAAAAAATAGGTACGTATCTGTCCCAGAAAACACTTCCCCAACACCCCTTTGCTGTCCTACTCCCAGCAGCTTAAAAAATGGGAGGTGGTGTGCACTGGTAGCAGGCTCATAAGCCTGTTGAAGGAGTACCATACTACTTTCTACGCAGCATAGCACAGGTGCAACTAAGAAAACCTCAGGCATGTGCATTTCTTATTTTGCAAATGTAAATCATACCTTTGTAATGACCTCAGGCTCAAGCCTATAGCAGCTCCTGAGAATGAATGTCTTTTGCTATACTTGCCTCTCTGTCTGCACTGTCAGCATGTAGGAACCTCCAGCTTCACACCTCCTCCTGCATGCTTTCTATCACTTTCCAACCACCCTTGGCATAACCACAGAGAGGTCACATAACAGTGCTTACTACAGTAGGGCCATTTGGTCCAGATTTGGGATGGATTCTTGCCCAATTTCCCCCCACCTGCAGAGCAGGCAGGGAAACCTTGGCTTTTCCCAGCTGGAGCTGGAATTCCAAGAGTAACCTTCACATGAAGGCTTTGATAAAAGCACCTGGGTCACCCCTTTTCCTCTGTTTCCAAGGTAAAGAAACTGGCAATTGAGATTCTTGAAAATTAGCTCAACTTCTGGAGAAACAACCCCACCTCTTCTCACCTCCTGATATGGACCAGAGCAGAGGAAGCCTTCCTTAGTAGAGGTAGCAGGCCTGGGTTTCTCCCATAATTTACCCCTCTAAAGACACTCACTGGGTTTGGGCCATCTGCTGCTTCTACTGTTGAAACAGCCTCAACTTTGCCTCTCTCTGCTGGCCGCTCTCACACTGAGTCATGGCTCTGCACAACTCAGTCCCTTACGTACCTGAGGGAGATGTCTAACTTGAGTCTGTCTATCCTCCATCTCCAGAGAACTTCTTAATGCCATAGTGAAAATGAACAAGGAGTGGAAGTGTCCAAATCTTGAGATTTTTTTACAGAGCAACATCAAGAGTATGTTTTCAGTCATCCCCCAAGACAGGCTGTAAGGGAGCACAACTGCTATTAGACATCAGAAAACCTACATGAGACGGGATTTCAAGAAAAGTCCCAGACACAGATCAGACCAGCATAGATGTGTACTTCCTTAAACAAAAGAGAATACAGGTAGTCCCCTTACCAAAGCTTCATGTCCTTCAGTTTGCAGTTTCCACTGCTCAAAGCCTCTTTCACTTAGTTTTCTCCAAAGCTTTGTTTCACGGTTCTGTTCCATTGGGATTGTGCTGGTTCTTGAGATGTCAGACCTCAGACCTTGTGTGCATGTACCTCAGGTTTTGGAGAGCAGTGCTGACAAATGTTCTCGGAATACATTTGCATTGTACTGAAACAATTCCAAAAAAAGAATGAACCTAATTTTTGCAGCAGAGATGTTGGGTCCCATGCTGTCTATTCTTAATCTGTAGCACCATCTTTTGAGGGGATGCTGTACTCCCAGGCAAATACACTGAACTCTCCCCAGAAGATCCCCATGGGGCCTTACTGGCCACAGCCAAGGACGAGTGAAAAAAAATTGTGACAGAAGCTGTTTTGCGTTGGAAAGGGACATTACAAGGCAAAATGTGCCTTGGGAATATGTGGCACTGAGTAAATCTGTGACTGAAAAAAATTGGGCTGCTGGAACGGCAAGAAAGACTTACTTTTTTCCAAGTTTCTCAAGTCATTCAGTTCCTGCTTGTCCAGCTCACATTTATACCTGGGCAGAGAATGCCATGTGTATTGCTACTCTCTATAACAACATTTATGTTGCTATATTTAATGTTTTAGTGTAATATTTGGCATTGCCAAACTATCATTTTGGTGTTTTCAAATGGAAATTTTTATTTTGAGGGGAAAAGCTAGAGCAATGTTGACCCTTCTCATCCATTCTCCCACCCTCCCTGTCATTAATAGCATCACCATCCCTACAAAGACAGCTTCAGAGCCCTGAACATTGGTTAATAGCAGATAATGGTTAATAGCAAATAATTGCTTCATATGACACTTAAGCTCTGACTGACTTTGTAGGGAAGCAAGTGAATGTCTGTATGCAGCACATGTCTCCTTTCATCATAGATTTCAACCAAGACTAGGGGAAGGGAAGATATATCAATATTTATGATGATGTGTTAGTAACCTGCAACAGTGAGAGTGCTGTGTACTGAGTGATTCTCTCATCCATATAGTGCTCTGTGGTGAAATATTCACACCCAACAGATAATGGGAAAGAAAACTGAAACTGGGGAAAGGAGGTGATTCTTCTATGGTTACTTTCCAACATCTTCACTTTTCCCTTTCAAAATTTCATGAAAAGCCATGGAATGAAGAGGTCTGTTTCAGGGGAATAATTTCTCATTTTCATTTAGGCAGGCACTGGGTATCAGATCAGTGACACTGCAATGAGCCATCTACAAAGTGCTATGCAGGCATGAAGAATGTGGGGTCATCTACTGAGCTGCAGGAGACAAGGTCACTGAAGCAATAACCTAGAGCTTGGCATGGGGGAAGCTCATGGATTCCTTGGTGGAGATAGTAATGGAAGCATCTTCCAAAAGCTAGCCATGTCCAGAGAGGAATATAAGCAAGGAGCAGGTTTCCACTTTTGCTTTATTTTTATTTCAACCCCTTTTATCTGTCTCGGTTTATAGCTTTACTTTGGAAGGAAGCCTATTTCCTGGTACGTATAGCAGCTTGACTGAGCATAGCTTGGCAACAGTGCCTGTTGCTTTAGGGAAGAACAGAGCATATTCTCATTGTGCATGTTTTCCCTTGGAAATATTTCATCCTGTCTATATAATTCTATATGTGGCTCCCAGCCATGCCATTACAAGCTGCAAAAACACTAGCTCTTACACACTGACAATGTCAAGCCTGTTTAATGACTGGATCCAGAGCCATCAAGAAATTACCTACGATTCTGTAGATTGTCTTCCTCAGGCAGATTTGGGTTTTTTTTGGCCCAGCCAAACCCAGTCTTCTCAAAAGAGAAGGGACCTAGCTTGCATTTTTAGAGGAGACACTCAAAATCCTTATTTGTCCCATGCTCATCGCATACCTCCTTTGCTGCTTTCATAATGGTAAGAAAATTAATTTTGGTGTCCCAGCTAAATCCCAGTATTGTGATTGCAATTCTCCCTGCTCTAAAAAGTTTCTTTCATCCATCTCAAACAGGCCATGCAGAATGCTCGAGTCCCTCTCCCACAATGCAAGATACATGTTTCTCTTGGGTTGAACTGGGTATGAAGGACCTACTTTAGTCCTGTTCTTTGGCTAACGAGCCACATGGAAATAAAAAGGAAGTAATATCCCTCAGGAGCTGGCAAGAGAAGAGACTTTTTGAAGTCCCATCTCAGTAAAATGAAAAAAAAAAGAAATGCTACATGTTCAGTTCAAGCCTTTTTTCCTGTCCACCCTAAATTCATGTCAATTTTGTTGTTAATAACCATGTCTATGCTAAAGCAGGAAATAGAAAGGTTGAAAACTCTCTGAGTGTTAGTCATAGCAGTACTGTCATTCATGTAAGCATGGATTTCTTCTCCAGTTCAAAGCAGTTACACTACTCTGAGAAGTGGCATTTCTCTGAATACTTTTTGGCCCACATCACCTGAAGTCACTTACAAAGCTTAAACCTTTTATATGGGTTCTTCACTGCATCACAATGAGTGCTCTCAACTCCCAAGGCTGGTAGTGGGAACTTCACTCTACTCCAGAGGTGATCATCAAAGGAGATGGCAGCATAGGGAATAATGGCTGTGAAGTAAAGGGGGATGTTTCCTCCAGAAACAGGCAGCTCCAGTTCCACCTCTGCCCTTCACTTCAACCCTTCCTTGACTCATGCCGTCCTCAGGCATACCTCAAGCATCTGAGACCTCTCTGCAGAGTGGAAGAGTGTTTTGGTTCTGAAGTTAGTCTAATTTTGGATATTTTTCAGCTCCTCAACTGATTTGTCTCCTCAAAGAGCATGTGCAGCAGAAGCAAGAGGAAAGGACCCCTCAAACTTTTCCTTGATGTGCTTGTTGCTGTCTCTTTGGCAGCTCTGCAGATGCCATGCTGTTCTCCAGGATGTGATGTTTGACTGGAGAACACCCCACAAGAAGGGATGTTGAAAAATAGCAGTAGCACCAACAGTAGCAACAGATGGGGCTAGCAACCTTTCCCTGTGTGAGAATCAGATCTGTTACTCTTCTCAGCTGTTTGGCAGGTCATTGCTGGGTTACATATCCACTGATGTTTGCACTGTGCTCTGGCCCAGCAACATATATGCCAGATTCCTCTGGTTCTCCTCATCACTTTGCTTTAGAGCAACAGCAGTGTGCACAAATGCTTAGCAGAGGTTTTGCAGACTCTGAGCTGGAGAAGCCAAAAACTGCAACATCCTAGAGTCTGAAACACCTTTTTCATTTCACACACGTATATGCATGCATACTGTGTAATTTCTCATCCTTCGTCTTTGTCTCCTGCTCTCTGTAGTCTTCAGAAGCCTCTACTTCAAATCCTGTTTTCTCCTGGGCATCATTGGTTGTTATCTGAGGGGTGACTCATTATCTGCCTGGATTGGTTACCAGAGGGCTTTTTTTGGTGTGAAATCTTTCTATAATAGAGTCATGGACTACAAAGCCAAGAAGGACCATTTTGGATCACCTAAAATAACCTCTGAGCTGTTCACATATTGAGCTGTGAGTGTTGGCTGGTAACTGTAAGGGTTTTGCATACAGAAATGGATCTTACATTTTCAGCGCAAGTTTGCACTTGTCTGCCATCCCTAAGTAAAACTTTCTTATTATGAAAACAATAAGATGGATCCTAACAGTCTTTCTGTGGCCCAACAGTTATGGAGTGGAAGTCCTTTTCCCAAATGGTCATCAAGGATAGGGATCAATAAACATTAAAACCGTCATGCACTTTGAATGGCTTTTGTCCTCGAGGACAGCGTAAGATGTTTACATTGTACATACAATTGAAGAATAGGGATACTTTGACTAGGGGTCCCAGATGCAACATCCACAGGGCATAAGACACCTCAGAAACATTGTTTTTTCATAAACTGCCTTATTAGCACAGAGTCATTCCCAAAATTATAAGTCCATTTTTTCAGTAAAGGTCCATCCAAGAGCTTACATCTGAATTCAGCTTCCTCTATTTTCATTATTTATCACTAGGTGCTTGTCATGGTTTAAGGCCCTCAAACAGCTCTCTCACTCACCCCCTCCTCTTTCTTCCCCAGTCCCAGGGAGGATGGGGAGGAGAACTGAAAGAATGCAACTCCCATGGCTTGAGATAAGAACAGTTTAGTAAGTAAGGTATAACACAAATCACTACTGCTACCTCCAATACTAATAATGACAAGGAAAATAGAAGGAAAGAGAATACAACTGCTCAATACCTCCCCAGCCCAACCATCCGGTGCACACCCCTCATCTGATACCAAGCCTGACCACACAGTGCCCTTCCCACCCTTCCAGGTCTCTGCTCTCCCTGAGCATGAAATGCTGTGGTATGTAATACCTCTTTGGTCAGTTTGGGTCAAGTATCCTGCCTCTGCTTCCTCCCGGCTTCCCCTCCTCCCTGGCAGAGCATGAGGCTCAGAAAGTCCTTGTCCAGCCTAAACATTATTAAGCAGTAACTGAAAACACTGGTGTTATCAGCACTGCTTCCAGGCCCAAAATCAAAACCACAGAGCTGCACCAGCTACCAAGAAGGAGTAAAATGGCTGCTACTGCTGAACCTATGACAGTGATATTGATCAGTGTAGAAATGCCCTAAAGAACCTTACTTGTCCTTGCAGTCTTCCCTGGAGTAAAGAAGTTCCTTCCCTGCTGTTACATGAAAGCTTGATGCCCATGTGATTAAGACAACTCTTTTAAGACAAGCCCTTTTCAGTGTTTCCCATGGGAGGTTTTTCCTGTGAGTAATGTTCCCAGCTGTTCAACTATGTTGTCCCATTGGTGATTTAGCACTTGGAGATAAAAGGGTCTGTGTTACAAGGAGGAGAGGCAGATCTGGAGAATGTTTGCTGTTAGGTGGGGCAAACCTGATTGCTTCCTTAGCAATTGCAATTTCTACTCTTTGCACTGGAGAAATAAAAATTATTTATTCTGAGTTTATTGGCAAGTAGGACAAAACAAGCACAGTATAAAAGACGTCCCTCAGTTTTCCAAGAGGAAAATAGTGGCCAGAGTGCCAAAAGGACCCATCCAAATTCATCCAGGGATATCTGAGAAAGGAAGCCATATTGCAGCTCTTCTTGTCCTCGGTGTGTGTCCTGACTCAGGGATGAGGTGTCTTTCCTCTGACTAAGATAACCTGCCTGAACACCTGAGCTCACCACATCACTCTTGCTTCCATGAGCAACATAGTCTTTCCACGGCTTGATGCTCCCTAGCAAGCCTAGCCATTCCAGAGCCCCTACAGAGCTTCTTCAAAGACTGATTGCACCCTGGACTAAAAGTGTAGTCAATCCCCACACATCTGGATGCCACACTGCATGGTTGAAAAAGTTTCTTTTGACCATGATTCATCCTTCTTCATTCTTTCACTCTCAAAGCTTCTGTGGGTGACTCAAATCTGACACCCACAAAAAGGCCCTTTTTTCTTTATAATTTCTGTCAGACCACTAATTAATTGCTGTGTTTGTTCTTTAATACCTGACCAATTAGCAGAAGTAAATAACATAAGCAAAACAAGAAGACATGCAGGGCTAATAAAACTGCTGAAGTGTTTTTAATTGCCAGCTAAAACCCCTGTGAAGTCTTTAGCAAAAAAGAAGGGAACAAGAAGGAAATAGGCCGAGTGTCTGAATTATGAGCTACTTCTGTGGCTACACTTCCAACTTACGGACTACTTGTCTAACAATGATAGTAATATAAAGAAGTAGTAGCATTTTCAGCAGATATGAAATCAGGAAGGCTGATGAGCCCACAAAAGTTAAAGACTAATCTCTAAGTGAGACCCATAGCTGGCTCCAGATCCTCAGCACCGGGACCGTTGTACTTCCAGGCAGATTGCTGCCTACTGTTCTTTTATTTTACTGGGTGGAAAGAGCAGGAATCCTTAGGGAAACCTTAGATGTCGCTGTAACAGTCCAGATATATTTCTAAAGCTGTATATATGCATTAACAGTATTGCTTTAAAACTGAACCATATCCTGCCTCCTAGCTTGGTTTCTTAACCCAAACTCTGGTTCAGCAATGCAGGTACATGGTTTCTGAAATAGAACTGCCATGTGCCCGAAGTGCTTGGACTAGGAGTAAAGGTGTTCAGATGTCTCTATTTAGAAATGACTAAGTAATGGGAAAAGGTAATAAAACCCCAAAAGCTACTTGAAGACATTTGAAAAGAGAGGGTGGGATTTTTTGATGTGTTCATTGAGAGTCAGGAAAATGGAAGGGACACAGATTTGAGTTAATCATTAAAGAAAAGGCAGGCCAAACATGAAGATGACATTTCTCACTGCAAGAGCTAAGAAGTTATAGAGCCAGTTTGAGGGAAGCACTATCACTGACTCATTTCAAACTAGTCCGAACAAATTAATTGAAAGAGCAGAGAAGGCAGCAAGCCTGGCAACAAGATTGGAGCTGACAGTACTGCTTGAGCCAAGAAACTGTTGGCCATTCTCATCTTGAGTTTTCTTTGATTATGCAGAAGCTCTCAATAATTTTATGGATTTTTGCATAAAACAGCTACAGTGTTGCATAAGATCTCTATTAGCAGCTCCAGATCTGAAGACGTGTCAGCAGTTCTAGTGTTGCTGCATTCAAAGGGGTTGGAGCTGCAAGTATTGCATACTCCCTGGAGATATCCACCATGACCACCCTTTCTTGAAGATGGGCTCAAAAATGAGATTTATAAATTTGGTTTTCTTTTAATGAGGTTTGCCTTTCTCTACAGTTTATCAAAAAACAGGCATAGGTGCTGGGGACAATGATTCTTTCATGGTTCTCTTCAACTTAGACTTTGCAGCTGCTACAACACCTAGTTTAGGTGTTGAGGTATGGTTCTTTCAGCCACAATGTTAAGGCCCTTGAGAATTAAATATCTTAAAGTTTTTAATGGCTCTGCCTTTTACTTTGTGATTTAGCATGGAAATTCCCAAGCGTGACTCTGTGGCGCTTTCCCTAATCTGCAGATTTCTGGAACCTGTGGAGTACCTTTCAGATGTGTCATTTCACATTTGCCATGGTCTTGTACTCTTCTCTCAGCATGTTCTAGTTACCTGCCCACATAGATACTTGCCTGAATCTGCATGGCTATTCTTACGTTTCCGTGGAGACCTGGCAACTTCAGAAGGTGGCTCATAAAGCAATGAACAGCAGGCTTTATATGCTGATAGGGAGCATCTTACAGGCACACAATCTCCATCCTTATATGTACAGACCTCGTGAAAGTTTAACATCAGGTTTGACCCCTCAGTTATAGGACGCAAGAAATGCTGTTGGAAGCAGCAGGGCAGTTACAAGAACATTTGGTATGAATTTTCCTCTGTTTTGCAGTTAATGAATCATTCCTGAGCCTGCCCTTCCACTGTTCTCATTATTCCAGTTCAGATTGTTGAGAAAAAAGCTCTTTAGGAGATGGAGCAAAGTCCATTTATATGTATTTAATTTAGTAGGCCAAGGGCAGAGGTAAGATGGACTGTGTTCCATTTATTAACTGGCTACTTTCTTGTCCCTTACAAGTTTCATCTTGCTCTCAAAGCAGTTCACAGTTTATCTCTAAATTCATAGGCTACTATGAATCTATAATGCTGCAGGAGTCCCAGAAGATCCTTGTCTTTGCTGCTACCTAGGCACACCAGCTTTGATGTAGCCTACAAGAAGTTGCAGTATGGCTATTCCAACAAGGTACATGGCCCAAGGGCCTTCTCTTTACTTTGCCCTGGGAATTGCTCGCTTCAGCTCTGACCCATGTGCAACAAAACTGACCCAAATGAAGCCACATGGTAAAATTTCTGTCTATCTTCTTATTAGACACTGAAAAAAAAAAAAAAAATAAAAGAGAGAGAAGCTAAGGCAGTTGAAAAATAACTTAGGCACTTTGGGGCTAAGGCAGAGTACTTGGGTTTTCCCTAGCTCTTCTGAGAACATAGAACACATGAGACCTCCTGTGGTGCTATGACCCATCTTGGGTTAATGTGATGAGGCTCCAGATAAGCCTGGAGGAGGGAAGGCTGCGTGGAGACCTCATATCAGACTTCCAGTATCTGAAGGGGGCCTATAGGGATGCTGGGGAGGGACTCTTCATGAGGGACTGTAGTGAGAGGACAAAGG
>JASSUY010028367.1:0-27136 GCA_032466535.1 Forpus xanthops | reverse complement strand
AACAGCCCCAACTCTCTCATCCTATCTTCATAGGGGAGGTGCTCCAGTCCCCTGATCGTCCTCGTGGCCCTCCTCTGGACTTGTTCTAACAGTTCCATGTCCTTTTTATGTTGAGATATAGCTAAGTCCTGTTATACTTTGTGACCTTATGATCTTTGTAGGAGGAGGTTAAGATTTGCTTTGAAATTTCAATCTCCAAGTTGGTGTTTCCAAAAATAATACTCCTTTGTGATTGAATCTCAGCCTACATGCATTGATCATATGCATAAAATTCAGGCTTTTTGTCTAGGTAATACTTTGCACTTCTCCTTTTGAAGAATCAGGTCTCTGCTCAGAATATGCTTTTGGGGGAAGGCAGATTGTGGTGCCATGCGTGAGAATGAAAGGCAAGGTTTGCATGTAAGTACTGCCTACAGCAGGTAGGCTCTCCGAAAGACCGTATTGCTTTTCTCTGAAGATGGTCATAAGAGTATACCTGTGGGAAATTGTCAGTGCTATCAAACAGCGGGTTAAAATGCTGCTTTGGTGTCAGCTCTTGTATACTTCAACATCAGCCTTTTAAGACTTGTCTTGTGTCAGAGGAAAACAGCTGCTTCATGGTGTTCATGAATAATACAGATAGTATCTTGTGGGTTCCACAAAATACTCTGTTTCCTTAATCAATCTATGGATTAATTTCAGAATGTCAGTGCAAGCAGTCTTTAATGGTCTTTCAGTTATCAAGATGTGCAAGTTCAGAATCTCCTATGCAGTGCAGTATTCAGAACAGTCAACCTCCTGGCAACGCTGACATCCTAAACTGATGTTCTAAGACATTAATTTTTCATTAGTGTGGTTGCATACTGCTGGAATACATGCTTCTGAGGAAGTGTTCATGTTCACCAGCATAGGCAGCAGTAGGAGACATTAGCCGTGCATATGTTGACTGCGCAACAGGGCAGTGGTCTCTCCGCCAATGTGGGAAAATATAAATGCAATTACAAATTTTCTCCTGTTGTGCAAGAGCTATCGTGCAAACATTCTTCCCTGAAATTCCACTCATACTTGAGTAAGTGTTGCCTTGTGCTGCCTGAACAGGATGTGTCTTTTTAGTAAGTGCATCTGCACATACGGCACTTATGTCAAACAAATACAGATGTTTGTCAAACCAAGTACTTTTGTCATAAATATATGCGTTCTTAGTCAGGAAAAGCAGCTAATTGTGTGTGTAATGTTTTGATATTTCTTTAAAACTTTTGTTTTAAGACTTTGGAGTAATGCGCCTGCTCTTAGGGCTACTTATGTCAGCATCATGTGTTATACAATGAAGCTTTTGAAAATGAGCTACCAATGGAAAGCCAATTTGGAAAATGTCCATTTAGAGTAGCAAGCTTACCCTAATTACAGGATATAAGAATTCTCCTGTGCTGCATCACCATTTACTACTAAATCTGCGCAGCTTTTTTGAAGCTCCTGTATGTTTTGTGTCAATTTCCATTATTTTAATCCAGGCGATTTTAGTGCGTTAGTTGCTAAGTCACAGCACAATCCTGTAATTTCCTAAAAAAAAAAAAAAAAAAAAAACAACCTTTGTCACATGAGTATGAATTACATGACCCAGTATAATTATCTTATTACTTAATTATCTCTCATCAATCCTAGGAAGAATTAGACATCTAAAGTAGAGAAAAGGTAGCAAGACACAGAGATGCCAAAAATGTGCACATATAGAATTCCTATGGTAAATTTTAATGAGGAAGGGAATTCTTGTAATGTGCTACAATGACATTAAGTAATGAAGTTGTCAGGAATAGTGTATAGAACAACTGCACAGTATGAAGGACCTGAAATTTTGAAAACCCAGATCTGTTTAAAAGAAGGGAATTCTTAATTATTTTATTTAAGAAAGCTTTATTTATTTATGTTTAATCTGAACTATTAAGCAGAGGCAACAGTGTACTGACAGGGGGAAGAGGGCAGGATACCATAATATGAATGATGTGTAGGGATATAAATAGCTGTAGACTAGACCCTCTTCACAGAATTGGAATTTGCTCTTTCAGGTTCGTTACTCAAAACAGGCTTAAGATGTTGGTGATTAATTCTAGCTGCCTGAGTGTTTCATGCCCTGCTAAGATGAGTATGTGTCCAGGGAAGGTAGATGAGTACTATTTAATCTTGTCAGTAAACTGCATAAAAACTGCTCAGTAGACTTTTTATTGATATGCTTTTATTACTGAAGCTTCATGAGAGATTTATGCTGTATTAGCAGTCTGTCTCTGTAAGGGTGATCCCTGATGTCTGACCATACCAGTCAGCTCAAATCCTTCCCGCAAGCAGACAAGGTAAAGCAGCTTGGGCAGAAACTGCCATGTAGTCCATTCTGCGACTTGCTTTGTGAACTTTGTTTGATAATTTTAGAAGCAAATGTTTTGCAGTTCCTGCCTAGAAAAGTATATTTAAAGCTGTATTTAGCATTTGCTTTCTTCATCCTTTTGAATTTGGGGAGAAAGTGGAGTGGGTGAAACTGTCTTCCTTTACTGGGACACTAATAAACAACAACAGAGGAGAAACTAAGGACAAGGTTACCCAGACCTTGGTTTCTGTAACAATAAGCATTTTTGTATTCTTGAGGGTCATCTCTCTAGCTTCTGAGTTTTATTGCTTTGAGAAAAGAGAATTGAAATTACACACAGAATGTGCAGTAGAAACATGAGTTTGCTTGAGTGGTGACATATACCTGCATCTATTCAGTTTGAAGTACTACGTACTTATTGTAGAGGGGATGTATAATTTATATAATGATGAATTAAGACAGCTTTAGGGCTTGTTGCCTATTTTATCACTGTGGTACAGGAGGAAAGGTGTTGTGTTTGAACTTTGCTTTAAATACTGAGTTGTTGAGGAAGATGGTGGCAAAGGCAGGTTTCAGTCTGTAATTTGGATGCTTTGTGTGCCTGAATATCAATTCTGAACAGGGAGCAAAAGTTAGTGTGAAGAACAAAGTCTGATGTCAGATTTTAAACCCCTCAAATTTTAGGAGGAGCCTGACTCTTGTTTTGGAGGTGGTTTTTTTTTTTTTTTTTTTTTCCAGACAAACAAATAAGGGAACAAACAAATAAGATATTTTAAAATTCAGCACCTTAGTGATACTTTTCTCTTTAAAGTTGAGTAATATTGCAAAGGGAAAATCCGGTTGAAGAAATTGCCATTCATTATTATGAGAGCAGGTCATTCGTTAATGCTATGCCTGTTGGATCGTTGCTTAGACATGTAGTGTTATGTTCTGCTCACTTGACTGTGTAGTAGTGAGTTCTCAAATGAATACTGCAACAGTAACTATTTAAAATTATTTTTATTTTTGTGTTAAAGTCAAGTTTTCAGGAATATTCTTACAAGAATTATTGGGAATGTTATTTTTTCTTACTGCCTAAAGACAAGCATCTGTGCTATGATAGAAATGGAAGGTCCCAAATAGCAGGCTTGACTATAACTTAATGATGGTATGAGTTTGTATTATCATGTTAAAAATGAGCTGTTCAAGAAGAAAGTATTTCAAATGGAAGCCTGATGCCATTTCTAAAATTCCTGTGGCTTTTGGCAGACCCATCACAGTGCTTTTTGAATTTAGCGGCAATGAAGCAGCTGTTGCTGGGTCTTAATCAGTGCTACCTGTATCTGGAAACATTGCTTTTTTCTGGGAACCTCAGCACTCTGTAGACATGGGCACAGATGATTGACTGAATGAAATAGGTGAGATTTATTTTCAGTAAGTACTGTATTGTTATTTCCTTGGTCTTTCAATGTCTGTTTCGGAGGCATGTCAGAATTCTTCACAAACTATAAGTTAATGAAACTTGACTTTTCCTTTGTGATTAATGCATAGCTGTAACTAAATGACAGACATGCTCCTGTATTTTTTTTTCTTTGATTTGTCAGTAAGTCCTACCCTTTCCCTAATGGAGCAGAGCTTTTACAGGCTGTTGGATTGCATTCAGTATGTTATTGTCAAGGGCACATTGGCAAACTGTGACATTATTTTCCTGGGATGGACAGGAAGGCAGAAAGATAAGCCAACCTTGTTGGAAATGTATGGTAGCTACAAAGTAAAAAGGCTTGAACCTTCTGATCATAAAGATTACATTGTCAGGTCATATTTTTCCTCTTGGATGTCTGTTCCTGTTATCAGTTTGAAAAGATAAGATGTAAGCTGTTTCTATGCCTCACCATTCTTTTTGTAACCATTCTTATCATGTTTCATAGTAGTTGAAAGTACAAAAATGCAGACCTATAAAAAATGCTTAATGTTAACCGCATAGATTACATATATAAACAGCCTATATATGTAATCGTCCATAAGTAAACTTGCACAAGCAAACATGGATAAGCTAACCCTTTCAACAATCTTCTTTGGTAGGAGATGTGTTAAAATAAGCAAACTGCACATAGAGAAAGAAGTTCCCTTTTGCCCTTCTGGCTATGTTTTTTGTTTGTGGTTTGTTGTGGGTTTTTTTTTTTTTGTTTTTTTTTTTCTTAGCACAGGTATGTCCTACTTTCATATATAGGTTATTTTGTCATTTTGGAAGAAAGGAAGGCTCTTTTAAAAGCAGTTCAAGATGGGTTCCTCGGGGTTTCAATGCCATTAGCTGCAGTAAATTGCAAAACCAAACTCTTGGGTAAAAGTAAATGGGAGTCATTTCTCAGTAATTCTTGGGTAGGACATGTAGAGCTTTGTCTGGAGGAATGCTATACTAAGTAGCAGCAGCAGGAAAATACCAAGATGTTGATGAGGTGCTAGGGAAAAAAATCAAAACTTGAGCTGTGCTTTGGTTATACTGGTGTGAAGGAGGATGGGGGTTCCCCAGGATCAGGACCACAATAGCGGTCTTCTTCCACTGCCTCTGCTTGCAACGACTCCCTCTTCCAGTCTTGTCTTGGCCTTACTCTTAACTCCAGGGTACATTTTTGTTTTGCTCTTGCCTGGATGCCAGCCTGAGGTTGTGAGGACTGTAAGGACTAGGAAGCTTCTGTGACTCACTCGTGCTGCCCTGGAGGGTCTTGCATAGAAAAAGCCCCAAAGACTACAGTTTGTAGCTGTTTAGTTACTCTGAGGAGGTGAAATACATGCAGTCCTGCTGATATGGGTTATGCAGGCTGAAAAGCTCTGTATATGCTTCTAAATGCTATTGTGGTAAGTCTGACAGTGTTGGAAAAATCAAATTTAATTTAGAAGCTGTAAAATGTTCTGTCAAAGCTTAGCTACTAATAGCAAAAATCCATCTTTGTTGTTTGTTGTTGCTTTTTAATTCTAGTACAAGCATTCAGTGGGGATGAAATATTTCCAGCTTCAATGGCTGAAACAATGCATTCACTTTGAAAAAACACTTAAAATGGAGTGACAGATGTTTATTTTTAAAAACCTACAAATCTATATGAAGTCTCTCTTCCTGATATTTTTCAGCTGGAAATTGTCATTGATTTCTGGGGGAGAAGATTTGTTAGATTTTTAACTTCTGATCCTTCAGTTGGTCTTAATTTGCTGACCTCCTAATGGCCCTGTGATATAAATAGTCAAAGATACACCAGCAGTATCTTCTTAGAAATCGTAACTGATTTACAATCGGAAAGGTCTTTTCCTTGGCTGATGGTAGGGACTATTTTGAATGTAGGTTGAAATAAAGTATTAATCAGTTTACGTATATGTATTATTTTTTTAAAAGGAAAATGATGGGTGTTTTGCCATACTTGCTAAACACTTTGGTTTGAGGAACCCTGCAGTTAGCTTTCAGCCTCAAGTCAAATTTTTACAGCTGAAATAAATCCTCCACAAAAATGGCCTAGTGGAAGTGACTGCAAGCCCTTAATCAGAACAGTAGAATGGGCACAATTATAAAAATTGGATACTTGAAGAACTGTATCAAGAGACACTTTTTCAAAATATGATGCTTTCTTTAAAGCAAAACCCAAAAAAAATAAGATTTCTAGTCATGCATCCAAATGTTTAAATACAACAAAGAGCAATTAGAAGGGGCCATTGTAGGCTCTGTCTTACTACTAAACTCTACCCTTCAAAAAGATTGATTTTTAAGAACCAGCTGTTGACAGGGTGGGGAAGGCTCCTGCCAACCTGACAGCTCGCTGTTGGCTCAATGTGATGGGGGACACTTTGAAAGGGCAGGTGGCCAAGGTGGATTTCTTGCCTGTTGAGAGTTCCTGTGGGTTGTATGTTGGTTCCTCAAAGGTATGCAAATGCCAGGCTTGAAGTGTAAAGGTATTTCTCCTGCGCTTTAACTTTGTGCGAATCAAAGTAATTAGCACTTCTTGCATTTTGCTTCTGAAGATCTCACATTGCTAGTGTTTTGAATAAATTTGTAATAGGTGCTCATAAGACAAACAGCCAGCATTATTGTTTGACTGTACAAGAAGTGAATTACAATAAAACAGTTTCATGGCTGATAACAAAATGCTGATAAATGGCGCTGTTTTTTCCTGTGTTTGTCTCCCAAAGCTGTCCAAAGAGAGCAGGGACAAGAAACTGTCGTCATTGTAAACAAAACTAGATCTCTCCTGTGACAGGGCATTTCCCCAACCTGTCTCCTGCTTGTTTATACAGGTGCCTGTAGAGGGATGTGGGTATTTTAAGCAAAGGGTCAGACCTGATAAACACAAGAGTGAAGGGGTCACATACTAGAAATGGTGCTCACCATCAACACTGCAGCATTTTAAAGCTGCAGGTATATGCCCTTATTTTTCTTTCCACATGTATTACCAACACTGAGCATACAGACTTGTAAGGATCCTTTGAATGTGTTTGTGTATTTAGCTGTTGGGCTTTTCTCCATGGTTCAGCTCTTCCTTCATTTCAAAGTTCTCTCCTTTTCACAGGAAGAATTTCACATACCAGAGTTACATATGTGTTGTTTTTAAAATCACATACTTTTTCATCCTGTTATCTACATCTGCATCTTGTGTGTCTCTTCCTGTTTTGTGGATATGATATTTTATAAGCAAAAATAAATTTTGGAAGACATGGTGATTAATGTAGATACCATTGTGGCGACAGAAGTCTGCGGCTCCAATCCTCTCTGATACATGAATCCCAGTTTGCCTTTGCTCTTGGCCATGGGGAGTCATCGGGTATAGCAGGGTGAGAGTTGGAGACTGTCTAAATAGATGCTTTTTGTCAACAAACATCCTTTTCATCTCCTTTTGAAAACACATTTTCTTGGTAGCATTATCAGCATCCCTGCTAAGGGTAGGAAGTCGTGGCATTTACTCTCATAGTAAAAGGGGTATGATTTTTTAATACACATTGGAAACATGGTTTGAGGGCATTTCTAGAGCTCTTTGCTTATCCATAGTAGGCAGTGTCAAGTATACCTGTCTTTTTAAAAGCTTATGTCCACCATTTATAAGAAAATGTGGCATTGATAGTTTTTATTTTATGTGCCTTCTGATTCCTGCTATTGCTATAAAAATGCTAAGGTGTATACTATATGGGCATTCAGTTCCTGCAAGTACTACAGACCAATCCGGAGGGATTGTTCAGGGTTATGGCCAATCACATCGGCCTGCTGACAGTGACTGAAGCAAATCTCTTCTTACCAACTGTTCTTGAAAGACTTCATGTTAAAATTACTTTCTTCATTTTCAAGACTTCATTTTCAGCTATTTACCCAGTTTTTAAGGGCGCCTAAAATTCAGAAAGAAATGGCTGCTATTTATATAAATAATATAGGCTTAAAACTAGGGCTGAAATCCTAAGCACAGCATAGCTAACTCTGTAGATGGGTGTGTGAAACATTTATGGTTGAAATGTGTAAAATATTTGTGCAATTTTCAAGTGTATTTGCTAGTTCTAAAATATTTATGGGTTTTGGTGGTTTGTTTTTTTTCCTTACAGTGGAGGTCTGATGAGATGGTGAGTTTCTCAGGGAGTGAATAAATAAAAACAATAAATGGTAAAATTAGTAAACAGGAAAGGAAAACCTGAGAAAGAAGCTGGAACAAACTGTCCAAGTTTGAGCAGAGGAAGCATGTTTTCGAAGAGGTCTTTTCCTCATGGATTTTTTGGCTGTGTTTCTTACATGTGTGCAAAGCCTAGTGCCTTTTTTTAAGTCATGACATAAGTACTTCTAGTGTAACTGAAGAAATTGTATTTTTCCTGTCTAGCTAAACTTTCCCATTTCCACTTAGACGTGCACTGCCAAATGGAATTACATTCATACAGCTGTTCTGGGATCTGAGTACAAAAGGTTTATGTTTAGGTTTGTTCAGCTCAGGGAAACTTTTACTGTGAATAGATGTGTAGTTTTTATTCTCCTTGGCTGCAGCTGGTATGGAGGCAAGATGTTAAAGAAAGCCACTTGAGTTTAATGAGAGCAGCTTCAGCTTTATGCTTAGGTTTGATTTTGTAAGTATATTTCTATTTTTTTTCTTTTTAATGTTGCTTTAGACAGCCAGAGTCTCTTGGAAAGCTTGTGTTGTGTGGAATGTGTAGTCTCCCTGCTGAAATTAAAACTCAGAGGGGGTAACGGAATACTCCCTGCTGTCAGTGCATTGCCAGCCTGAAGAAAAACAAACATGCTTATTGAGAACAATGAACATTCCTTAAAACCCTAGGAGATTGGTTTTGTTTTGGTTTTTTTTTTAAGACAAAAAAAAGATCCTGGTTTTGTCTTCAGGCCTAGATGGTAGGGCACAGGGGCTTCTCACTCTTTATTATTAGGTTGGTGCCTTGCCTGGAGTGTAAGTGCCACAACTGGTTGGCATCTACATTTTGGAGTGTAAAATGTGTCCTCCTAAAAGATACTCCTAACCTTGTACCCCATTTTGACCTTCTCCCCTACAGTTTAGTGAGTCAGCTGTGACTTTCATTAATGTTTTCACACTGCTTTTCTAGCCTATTGGGCTTCAGACCTCCAAACAATTTACTAAATAATAGCCCAGAAATGCATGTGAACACTTGAAAGTCATGCAATAGTCTGCTAGGAAGCTTGAGATGCGTGAGCCTCAGGTTGCCTGTTTCCTTTTTCAGTTGACTTAAAAGTTCCTTGTATGGCAGCCACTCTTGACATCCCTTAATTGAAATCTTTCCTTGCATATAAGCCATTTCCAATGCTGCTCCCATGTTTTCAACTTCACTGAAAATTGGCAGTGATAATTCAGTATTCTCATAAATTCTTGATGTTCAGATGGTATGCAAGCAGGTCAGAGGGCAGGGCATAGCTTGAGAACTAGATATGAAAGGATGTAGAAACTTGCTCTGTCTTCAATTATCTGTGTTTTTATAAAGATAAGTTCTAGAAATAAAGTTGCTTGATTAGTATTAATAATGAACTTTTTAGAATGGGATATAAGACTAAGCATTTTTTGTAGTATTCTTTTTGGCTTAGATTTACAGGCCTGAAGATTTTTAAGAACATTTATCCTGAACTTACATAAAGAGAGCTCTTATCTGCTTGCAGTGAGATTGGGGGTGTATGAGATCATCCTAATGTACTTTCATCAAGAAATACTGCTTTTTTAATTAGGTTATTTGAGTTATACTTTTGTTCCTGGAGTGTTCCTAAAACTTGTACTATGAGCTTCAGAATTCATGCAGTTAAGTTTCCTCTGGATTTATCTTGTCGTCGATAGACTTTGGTTCCTCAAAAGATGGCAGTTCTTAGTGCCTGACGAAAATAACTTTGTTTTCTAGACCAGCTTGTTAAGAAGAATTTGAGGGTTTTATTGCATGCCAGATTTCTGAAGTTGGCTAACTATATGGATAATACTGTTGGTTACCATCTCTAGAGAGCCAGATTTTAAGATGCCTGCCCAAAACGCTGTTTGCAGGCACAATTACCTGTACAGTACTGAATACAGCTCAAGATCACAGATGCTTTTGATTCCCAAATTTTCATCAAGTTTTCTTGCTTTCTCAGGACCCTTCTTCCCTTCCATTTCTTTCTTGTTCTAATTGTCTCTGTATCATTACTCTTTCTTTACACCATTTTTGAATCATAGAATCATGGACAGGTTACGGTGGGAAGGGATTTTAAAGAGCATCCAGTTCCAACCCCTACCATTGGCAGGGACACCCCCCACTAGGCCAGGTTGCGCAAAGCCGTGTCCAACCTGGCCTTGAATACTGCCAGGGATGGGGCAGCCACAGCTTCTCTGGGAAACCAGTGCCAGTGTCTCACCACCCTCATAGTGAAGAATTTCTTCCTAATATCTAATCTAAATCTACCCATTCCCCTGTTTTCTGGCCCTACATACTCTTGTAAAAAGTCTTTCTCCAGATTTCTTATAGGCTGCCTTTAGGTACTGGAAGACTGTTATAAGGTCTCCCCTGAGCCTTCTTTTTAAATTACTTTAAGCAGTTAATTACCATATTAATTATTGTGTGAAACCAATACTGAAAGCTCATTAACTTATTTTAAATGTGGCACTATGCAACCTCAATAATTCTACCATTTGATATGCTTTTTCTTCAGATTGAAGATGGGAGCAAAGCTGCAGCTGTGGACAAGTTACTGGCTGGGGATGAAATTGTTGGCATCAATGATGTGGGCCTCTCTGGCTTCCGACAAGAAGCAATCTGTCTAGTGAAAGGTTCACACAAGACACTGAAGCTTGTAGTAAAAAGGTAAGCTTGTGTTGCTCAGCTGGAAATATGTTCTGGGCTATAAGCTACTGGGCAACTAAGTTTGCCAAGGGTTGGCAAGATAATGACTTTCATTCAGTGCTATTAATGTGCATATTGTATGGTGTTACCTCCTCCTCAAACACAGACCTTTTATGGAAGAAGATGTGGGGAGAGGTAGCCCATTAATCAGGGCAAAAACTGAGGCAGTATATTCTGTGAATACTGTCGCTATGTGGTGAGCTGAGACGCTGTTCCTTTCTGTCCTCCTGAAGTGCAGTGCCTGAAACAGGCTGTCCAGTCTTCCCAGCTTCCCTACCTTTAGTTTGCAGACATGGTCAATGCTTTTTAATGTGTTTTGATGTGCAGGCCAGTTGCGTTGTGAGGAGTGGATTACATGGGAAGCATTTGAAAAAGCATTTTCCTCACTTAGCGAAAATATTTGAGGTCTGAAGTATTTCTTATGTGGTTTCAGTAAGCACTACTTTCAGTCAGTTAATAGTGAAGGGGAAAAACTGAAACAGTTTATCAAAACAGAACAAATTTCTGTCATGGAAACTTTTTGTTTTGTCATGTTGACTTACAACATCTAAGTTCACACTTTTTTTATTAGCTTGAATTAAGTATAAGTTTCATAAAATAGTTTTGACAAAAGTGAATAAATGTTAAAGTAGGTCAAATCTGTAACTTCTAAAAAAACCCCTCAAACCAGGAAATTTGGACAAGAAAATTTTTGCATTAATTTCCACTCTGATTAGTGAGAACCTTGTAATAAATTTCTTTTATCAAGTTACACCAACCAGTCTTTCATGTGAGGATTTTGGGTGTCTCTGTTAGAATACTTAAATAAAAAAAAAAGGCACAAAACAGAAATGCTGAGAATTGGGGTTTGACAGGTATGATGATCCAGTCTGTAAATATAACCACTGTTTGAGAATATCTTAATGAGGACTGTCACAAAAGCATGCACCTTTGATTTAAGAAGGGCATTTTTGACAGAAGGAATTACGGGAACCTGAATCTCTTTCACAGGTAACAGTTTATATCCTCAATAGCTACTAGTAGCTACTTAAGAGAAGCTCTCCCAAATTTTTTGTAGCACTAAAGCTAATAAAATGCATTCGCAGCTATTACAAATCATGAAGTTAAGCAGTTTCAACTTGAGCTGGCTATTCCAATAAAAGCACTTTTGTTAGCGGAGGTTACATCAGCTGTTTCTGTCACAGAAAGGGAGAACTTCAGGGTTGAGAAGTTTTATAGACATTGAAGAATCTGCCAAGACAGGTAGTCTTAATTACGATAAAAAGCTTCAGACCAAGTGGAAAGAGTCCCTCTTTGTGCTTTTCAGTTTCATGATGGTAACTTGCTCGGAATCTGAATTCTGATCCATCTTTGGAAATGACAGAATATTTGATGCTGAAATATCTTCAAGAGAGACACAACTTTGCCATTCTTGTCATCCATGAGCACTTCACACATGTGATTTTAGAGAACTTTCATACAGCTCATAAAGCACCTATTTTCTACTGGGGATTTGTAGCCATTCTCTGTAGGCAGCAAAGCCCCATTGCTATGCATGCCTGTGTGCAGTTTGGTGCAGAGCTGATAGATTTTCATCAGTCCTTTCCCATCTCTCCTCTTTTTCCTACCTTAGCACAGGCACAGTGGGCAAAAGCAACCTAGCTCTTCTAGCCAAGAGGCTGAAATAGTGGCTGTTATTAGGGAAAAAAAAAATTGTAAAGTTCATGAAGACTTCCATAGCTCCCAAAACAGGCAGGATTGGTTTGGGTCATTGACAAGCCTGAATATTAGATAAAATTTACTAAAACTTCCTGAATGAAATTAGGCTGGGTTTTTGTCTGTGGTTTTTCAACTTTGCTCTTTGTCTTGGAAAGTTGCCTTGGGACATCAGTCCTTTGACGGTCAGAAACCTCTTAACGCCCAGTCTCATTTTATTCTTGGCCAGCTTGTTCTCATGCACTGCTGTCTGTGTGCTGAAATAGCTTTTCTTTTCCTGTTGGAAGTTCAAATGGTGCAGGTGTTTATAAAAGCCTTGTTGCATGCTTTCTTTCAGAAGTTATGGTTTGAACAATAGTATTGTTTTGTTTCGTTTGCCCTTAATCTTAGGCTGAATTTTTATGAGTGCTTTAAACAGTCCTGTCTTTAAGCAAACCAGTTGTTTAGTCTTTATATAAGCACTCGTGCAGATCTGGATTGAATTGGATCAGGGAACTGCTCTGACTGCAAAATTACTTGGGGAAGTAGGTTTTCAGCTGAATAGGGCCACCACTTTTCAGAGGCTGTCTGCACTTTAATTGATTACAGCAATCTTGAAATGGCTGCCTTTGAATTTTTAGACTATTCCAGTCTTACTTAGATCCACCCTTACTGTTCTCTGAGGAGACTGAGGATAGCCCACAATTCCCTTTCACTGAGTGACATAGAAGATGCAAGCACTGAGCTGCAAGTCATTGTAGCATCTTTTTGTCAGCTTGCCCTGTGTGCTTTGTCTAGCACTGTGATGCTTCTCTGTAGCATTGATTTAACATTTTATTCCCTGTGGGTGTCAGTGTGATAATCTGAAGCACAAAATAGACAAATAGTTTGAAGTTCAACAACCCAGTCCTGAAGATTAAAAGAATCTTTGCTTTAATCCTTGCTATGTGTGAGCATTAGCTTGGGAAGCCAAGACCTAGGTTTTGTGTTGAATTTTCTTTTCCTCTAGGGTTATTTTTCTCGATTCATCCTGAAATGAAAAGCAAATTTATTTTAAAACTATCATGATGTGCAAAAACGATTTTTTTTTTCACAAAATTATTGTGAAAATTAGAGAAGTTGCTTCCTATTAATGTCAGTATCGTTAATCTAGAAAAATCAGGTTTTACTTGTCATTGCTGAGAAGTATGCCCATGTAAAATTCCTCCATATGGGTCACTCCTTCATGCAGTAATGCCACATCCTGGTCTAATATTGACGTACCTATGACTTTACCTGGGAAGCAGTAGGGCATGCTGGTTTTGGTTGAGAAGTCTAATGTACCTACAGCCAAGACCAAGTGAAAAAGTTTTGCTGTAGTGAGCAACGTTTCATTCACAATAATTACCATAGTGCCTGTGGCAAAGGTTTCTCAAGGGGCTGGTGTTCGGCAGTCGTAACTGGCTTCCACAAAATTATTTTTGCCCAGTTTTTTAAAGAATCTGATGCTTGACATGCATAGGGAAAATAGCATTGGTCTGTACATGAAAGGGCTAAATACTCAGCATAAATGTGCTGGCTGTCAGCATGCATGCTTCGCTGAATTTTTTGGTAATATTGCATAGTTGTGGTCAAAACTGAATCAGGACTGTGCAACTGACTCAACAATAAACATGATGTTTAAGGAGCTTGCATATATTGGTGGTTAAACAAATGTGATATACTTTTGGTTTTAGATTAAAAGGTCTCAGGAGGCTTAGCATTGTTTTCTCAAGTGAATTTGTCAAAACAACACATCTAAATTCTATTTCTTCATTGTAGTTCTGAGTTGTTTCTTGAGTAGATTCCTTTCTTAGGAAAAATGAAACTGCTTATGGTATTTCTTACAGCAGTTATATGTGAATGTCTTGGTCTTGAAAAGATGCATGCATGTCTGTATATATGCATGTAGAATTGCTGTGAGTATTGATACTCAGGTGGTTACAGTATTCTGTATTATTTAGCTGTTCTGCATATACTTGTAACTTAAATTCCCTTCTCATTATTAAATGTAATCTGTCTTCCTTTGTGCAGATTAGACACAAGCATATACCACAAATCCATGAAAGTTTGGAATAATTTTTCACTCAATTTATGAGGCACATTAAACTGTTAAAAATTGACACATAGGTGACACTTCCATCTGTGGTTTATGAATGTTAAAGGGAGGGCGGGATTATATGGCCTTTGGGAGCCACCCTAAGAAGTTAAGTGGGGTTGTCCTGTTGGCTGATCAAATCATCTGTTACTGGCAGTGGAAATAGATGGACAAAAGAGGGAGTAGACATAGACAACCTTACCCTCAGGGTCTGCTGATGACAGGAAGCTGGACTGTCAGTTTAACTTGACCAACTCTGCATGTACTGCCAGTGCCTGACAACCAGCCTTAGAACTCTGGAGCTGTTCTGGCCACGTCACGTATGCATGTGAGTGGATGTGTTTTCTTTTCCCATAGCATTTCATTTTGGTGCCTTTGTGTGGCTGAAGTGCAAGCTGGTTTTACAACATTGAGGCATCCTGAGGGACTGAGGAGGGAAAGAGAGGGAAAGCAAACACTTCTCATCAGAAGCATCTTTTGAGTGCTTAAATTTACTGTGCAGAATCTTAGTAAGGGAAGTGAATGTTGTGATACCTGAACTACAAACACCTGGGCATAGAAAGTTGGGGTAATTTTTGTTTGCATGGCGCTTCATGAAGACAGCCAGCCATTTAATTGAAGCACAGTAGAACAAGAGTTTTTAATGAACATCAGAAGGGCTCCAGGGTTGTTCAATATTGCCTTAGAGACCTGAGACCTGAGCAGAAATCTGGGAAAAAAAATCTGACAGTCAGTCACAGTGTTCAGATGGGAAATCACTGAAATTTTGCCATGTTGTGAGCGGAAACATGCTCAAGACCAGCAGTGACCTTTCTGCAGCAGGTACTGTGTAACACACCAAGGGCATCCAGTCTTAACTATCTGTGAGTTGTGGAGCTGCTAGCTGTGCTCTTTGTAGCTTCTTATGGCTGCAGGAGTACTCTATGAAACTTGGCAATATAATTTGTGAGATGACTTGAGAAGATCAGGGATTTGTGTTTCCTGTACAGTTATGAGACTGGGAGGACCAGAAGTTCTGCCTCTTGCCTGTTTCCAGTCACTTGATAGCTCTAGTTTTATATATACCAAAATACTATAAGAAACAAGCAGAAAAATGCATGTCGTTTTGCAGATTTTAAGCAAGTATTGTACATATTTAATCCACAGCTATGATTAAATATTGCTCAATAAACCAATGCATTTGTGGAATACCACTGTTGGGTAGGAGTAAAATCTATTTTGCTGATAAATTTGATTTCATTGCTTCTGTAGCTAGTGTTTGTTACAGCAGGAAAAATATAAGTGATTTCTCTTTTGCTGCCCAGTAGCCATAATTCTTCTCTTTCTAAAGACTGACCTTGTCCTTAACTGACCAAGAACAGTTTTTTTGTTGTTTTTTTTTTATCTAATGCCTGTATTTTCAGCCAGACTTTAGAAATGGGCAGGGAACTGCAGTAGAGCTTTCCAGGGCTGTATCTGCATGCACATTCCATTGCTGTAAGAAGAAGGCATGTTTGATAGCCCCTTGCTACCCTTTTTTCTTGGAATTGACCTGAACAGCATGTGCCTCTGCAAATCTTCAGGATACGCACTTTAGGAGTGGATATTTGCAAAAGATGCACCCAGCTTTAAAGTTGAGGGCTTGAACATTTCTGTGTGAGTGCAGTTGGTGGAAGGGCTGGGCTGTTGAATTCCCATTCCACAAATTAACTTGAGAACTGGGTCAGTGTGCTGCTGTAGGCCCACTCTTCTGCTCTGGGCAGAGTGGCTGGTTTTAGATATGTGCCAAATAGAATGGCCTGCCAGCCCCTGCTTCCTGCCAGGTCTTGTGATGAAGAGAGGAGCAAGCCATGTGTGTCAGGGTATGTGACAGGGCATCACCAGGCTGTGGTCTCTGTTTCTCTCCTTCGGTGCTGCTGGTGAGCTTTGATAGCTTACAACAAGATTGCAGGAATCAGATAAGCACAAACATAACACTGAATTGCACAGCACCTGCATGCCTGGTTCAGGAGCCCTTGGAGTAGATAACCTGTGTTTTAAGGAGTGTCTAGCAATGACAGCAGGATCCGTCCGTGAAGGAGTGTTTGGTAGAGCAAAGGCCAAATAAGCTGCTCTGTACATGCATGCTCAGTGGGGTTCCACAGAGGAGGCCAACTGGCATGGAGCTCCCCTCCCTTCAGGCATGCCACCCACCTCCTCCGTGAGCAAACCCGGGGCTGGCCAGGCTTCCACTGTGCTCTTCCTTCTTCAGATCCTGCACTACTTGTGGAAGGAATGGACATGATAAAAGGAGGAGCGCACAATTTCATCTTATATTTTTACCAAATTATACCTTGGAAGAGCCCTGACAAGGACCGTTTTCCCTAGTTGCCTAACTGTTGGTGCAGTCACTTAACTAGCAGCAGTGTGCATCTGCGTTCCTTTCACAATGACCCTAGCAGTACCACCCACGTGTTTGGATGTTTCCCATGCCAGCTGTCTTTTTGGTGGGGTGTACATCTAAAAAGCACTTTGATTTCTTTATTTTCTGCCCAGCTCACCTGTTTCATAGTTGCCTTATCGTGATTTGATTCATCCTGCTAGTGACACACTAATAGACACTTGAGTCTTCAATTCCTCCAGTTGGTGCTGTGTTGTCCCTGTTTTGAAAAAGCAAATTGTTGTCTCGTGGTTTTAGATGCTTGTCTTGTACAACTGTCAGGACTTCCTCAGTACGCATTTTGTGTCTGGCTTCTTTTTTGTCTTATAGCAGCTTTCATAATTTATTTCTTCACAAATCTGAAAAATCTAGCCTGTAAAGCTTGAATAACGGAAAGCTAAATATACAACACATGTCACTGTTTTCCCAAGTTAACTCTGTTCTGGCAATGTTTGGAGTACTAGGAAGGGCATAGACATTTCCTTGTAGGTAAAAGAAACCCTCTGTAATTTTGAGTATGTCTATTTAGAAGGTTACTTGTGGCAATGCTATACAGTTTTTTGAAGTAATTACTAAAATTGGACAATGTTGCTTTTTTTGTGGAATGGAATATGCATCAGATGGTAACAACCTGTGAGTCATGACTGGGTTTTAGGTTTTTTTTTTTTTTCTCCTTCAGTCCTGCATGCACTTGTCGAAATGGTTAATTTTGAGCATGGCTGATCTCATCCAATTTAGTGAGAGCATTCACATGACTGAAGATGAAAAAGTATACAAGTGCTTACAGGGTTTAACCATAGATTTTTACCAGGTGGTACATTGGATTTATTCTTAGAACTGCTTTTCACTGGTAAATGTCAATGTAGGTGGTGGAAACTGTGATATATATCCCCTTGTGAGAGGGGGGGAAGCTGGTGAGCCTTCTAAAATGTGGGGGTCTGAAGACTTATCTATATCACACAGTGCTTTCACATGCATACACGGGGGAGACCGTGTGTAATAGTACTGTAGATCTCTGCAGACTTCTGACTGATACAGAATTGTAACCCCATTAAAATCCATTAAAGACCAAATTAATAATGTTTTTATGTCAAAAAATCTTTGCATTTGGAAAATGCTTTTGTATATGTTGCATATATTTTGAAACATTGAATTGTTCAGGGTTGCTTTGAAGCACTTAAGAGCAATGGAGGTTTAGGCAGTAGGAAGAACTTTGACATGTACATGTGCAACTTCAGTAGAGTAGTAATAATACTCCTATTTCAGTGTACTGTAGTTCTTATTGTGGTACTTTTATTTCAGGCTACATATTTTATCTCTTGAAGATTAAATGACTGACAAGATTAAGAACTTGTCTGCTTCTTAAATGTTTCAGAGCCAAGTAGCCTACCTTATTGAGTGTAGAGATTTTATGCTCCACTTGGTCAAGTAACTACATGTAACAGCTTCCAATTTGAAGAGATTAAAAGAAGGTTTTAAAACAATTTCTGAATCCAACCCTTCACTTCAGAAACAGAACCACTTAAAAGAAGGCCAGGCATGCAAGAGTGTTGCAGCTTTAGTTACTGAGTAACTGAACAAATTTGCGTCTTATCTTTTTCACAAGCAGTCCATTATTTTATGGTCATTGCTGCTCAATCTGCATAATACTGGATCACCTGGTGAAACAAAGTCTGGCACAGAGACACAGCTACCACACTGCTGAGTTATATGGCCCTTAATGAGTTTAGTACACCTTCATGCTGGCTGCAGAGGAAGAACAGTGACAAAGCCAATGTTTGGGGAAATTTTTGTGGGGTTGCAGTTGAAAGCAGAGTCAGTTGGTCTGACTGACAGAGCAGCATTGCTGGCTGGTGGGCAGCTGAAGCAGGGGTGGCAACTGATGGAAAGAAAGTGCTCTGGGGAGTGGTAATGTCTTAAAAATCTGATCTGGCATAGGACTTGTCAGAGCAAAATAGCTTTCCCAAATAAAACCTGAAGCACCTCAGCTCATGGTGTTGTTCTTTGTGGAGGCTCAGGAATGTGCATCATGTGGTTATAGTGTTTTAACCAAGTATGAGACGAGCTAAGGCTGGGCTGTCTCCTGAAATGCCCTGGGACTGGAGGAATGATTTTCCTCACTCCTGTTTTTGGGTCACCTTGGAGGTGGTTAGGTAAATCACAGCTGAAATAGGTGTGGGAATGCACCACGCCTCTGTGGAAACACTGGTATTTGGAATGTGGTTTCTGAGGAAACTCAGCTGGTTTTGGACAGCTATGGAAGGTTAAGCTCATTGTGGTAAGTGGCTGGGAGGCAAAACACACCCATTGTTTCTGGCCACAGGCAGCGCAAGGGTTTCCGTGGCCATGTGCTTCAAGGACATGGCAAGTTCCTTCTTCCTGAAGGCAGCATGTTGGGCTGGTGTAGGCAGCTGTGTGCTGCTGTGCTTGCTCTGTCCTGGGCAAAGGGAGTGTGTCCAAAGGGTGCTCTGTTTCCTGTTCCTTGCTCCGGATCCTTCCCTTCAGTCATCAAGACAGCCTAACCCCCCACCCACCCGTGTATTTTGACTCCTGCTGCTGTTAGTGTTTTCCATGTCAGAGACTGCATTTTAATTCAGTATTACTACTGAATGAAGCCTTTTTTGTATTTATGTTGAAGATTTATTTCTTTAGCCCTGTACTTATATAGCATAATAATTTCCAAGGTATTTGAAAGTAAATCCTTCTGGAACCACTGTTTATAGCTGTTTTTTTTCAGTATGTGAAGCATCTTAGGTGCTTCAAGATGATAAATACTCATTTAAAAAAAAAAAAAAAAAAAAGCAAAACCAAAACTTTTATTATCCACTAAAGGGATTCTGATAAATCATGGGAAAAACTGAGCGAAGAGAATGACATCAGTAGTTTAATGCTATCTAACCATGAAAAGGTAGCAGAATATGCACAAAATAAGGATGGGGGGAAAAAGTATTTATGTATCTTATGTAATATACCACAAATCCCAAGATCAGTACTTCTGTCTCATACATCCAGATGTGCCTGTCTAGTTCCCCAAGGCAGAGCAAGGAAAAACAGTTCAAGAATATGAAAGCTTTATCATGGTTGTCTATTGTGAATTTAGCAGGCAGAAAGATTGATGATGTCATATGTTGTACAGCTTAATACCTCATTGTTGACAGTGCATATCTTATTTATAAATTAAATTGCTGTTCCATCCTGCTCGAGCCTGTACAGTTGGGCTGAAGTACAAGGAGAACTCGAGCAAACTGTGATGGTGAAATCCTGATTTGCTCAAGTTAATGACTGAAGGCTTTAAGGGCATGAAGACACAATAATTTATTTGCATTTATTTGTTTTCACAGACTGAAGCAGAGCATTTTGCAGGTCTCTCTTGTTTGTCTTATGTAAAATTTAACTTAAAATGTTGTCAGATAGGAAAAGAGCTACTCTGCTGTGCTGCGACAAGGTAATACTACTTCCAGCATGGCTTCTTTTAGAAGAGGCACTGTTGACTTTAGGGCAGAGCTGCTGTTTGCTCTGTTTTCAAAACACAGGCCAACTGACTGGCAGATGGGAGGTCAGGCCAACTGGTTACATGGGAGGAGAAAGCAAAGAGCGATGCTATACATTTGCAATGGTTGAGAGCAAGGTAAAAGACAGTTGCATAGATCTCTGTGAGAATGTTGGCAGATGAGAATAGGCATTTAAGGTAGGATATGCTATTTTGCTAAAATTCTAGTGATGTGGACAGATAACTATATCACAGAACATTGCCAGTAACTTGTCTGTCAAAATACTGGTTCAATTTACCGGTTCTAAGGCATCTGAATATTAAAAGGTTGCTTTTGTTACTTTGTCTTTTAGAGCCCCTCCCTCCCCTTAGAAATCCCGAAGTTAAAGCACATGGTTATGTTTAAGTTAAAAAAAATGGTCATATTTTTTGGGTTTTTTTTGGGTTTTGTCTTTTTTTGTTTTCAAGTTCTAGGTAAGGTTTTTTTTAGAGATACTTTTTGGGAGTCACTTCCTTATATGATAAGATACTAGAAGCTGAAAATGCAAAAACAGGAACTCCTGCTGTTTTTTTGTGGGGGAAAAGTGCTGCAGTTCCATTTGCTGCTTCCAGAAAAAATAGGCTTTGTTGTTGTTGTTAGAATTTGTAAGCACTTCTCTTGGAAATGTAAGAACGGAGTACAAAGTATTCGGGGAGTGCAAGGAGACCAAAAACAAACAGCAAAGCCACAAACACTGTTTTGATGTTTTAGCTCATTGCATTGAGTTTTAGTGAGTTACGAATGTTCAGAAACCCCCAAGTGCTATTGGAAAGGAACCTGTTAATTTTAGGTGTCTCATTTGGAGTGAGTCATTTTAAAGGTGCCTAAAATCCAAAACCTGCTGAGTAATCTCCCTTTGAAAACAAAGGGAAAGAGCAATGAATGTGTCTCAAAGTCCCTGCACAAAACCAGAGACACCCAGAATCTCTGCTGACTTCTGAAGATCATAGCTATAGCAATTAAGTGTCTGAAGCTTTCTTTTAAATGTGCCTCACCACAATAGATGTATTTTTAATTCTTTTTATTCGGAGTAGCTTCGTCTCTCGGTTCCCCGTGGTTGAATCCTTTGCTGGTAGCGCTCTCTTGTGGCTATTATTTTCATTAAATGACTTTAAAAGGATTTAAAAAATATGTGTATAATTCAGGGATTTCTGCCTTAGAACATTCACAGTGTGTTTTGGATAAGTGTTCCTGAATTAAATGTGGTAGCCTGTATTTTAATGATGCAGGAATGTCAGCCTAGGCAAAAGCATCCCAATTGTGCTTCCCAGAAGGTCTCGAAGGGAGCACACTTGTGTTTTTAACTGTTTTTCATCTTTGTATTTTTGGCAAAGAACCATATGCCTGAGGAAGGACAGGTGAGAGGCTTGGGAGGGAAATGAAGTCCATGTTGGCAGCCAGAATCAGGTGGAGAAGAGACTGGGATGGGCACCATTGGCTTGATTGCAGATGCTGCTTTTCCTGTGGCGATGATCTCGGTGATGGGCAGGTTACTCCCAACAGCTTTGGTTATTAAAACCTTTCCCGGTGAAACTAATGTGTGTATTTGCAGTAAAAGCTTTTCACCAATTTGCTCTTTTCTGATTCCAAGGATGGGAGAGAAGGGGGCCAGGGAGGAGTAACTATTGATCCATTCTGGTTTTGAGCTGTGAAGCTCTTAAGTAATGTTTTATTTTAAAGTAAGGAGGTAGAACCTTCTGGAAGCTCAGATTGTGGAATGCAGGGATTTCCTTTGAACTAGGAACATACAGTTTCCTCTTAAGTAAAGAACTGTTCTTAATTAAAAGTTTTTTGGTACTTCATAGACTCGATACCATCATGATTACAAATCCAGCAGCATAGCTTTGTAAGCATGTCTGTATTAATGCCAAGTGTGTGAAGTTGGCTGTAGGTTCCTTTTCCTTCTGTGCTGCAATCCAACAGCAACTAGAGTAATGATCCTAGGTTATTTACTTGTACTCCCGCAGAGAGAGGCAGATTTACACTTGGGATAAGGCCTTGGCTGAGAGGGGTCTTTGCCCTCAAAATATTTGACTGAAAAGTGTCTATCCTTTGACAGGACAGATTCTTTATGCATGGCATTTATCTGGTCACCCACCTTCTCTGATCTTTGGATCCTACGTGTAAAACAGATGCAGTAATAATCACAGTCCTTTAAGGGATATTTTTAATATTATAATTAGTCTTTTATAAATGCTTTCACAGCAATTATGTAACAGCTGTTCTCCAGCAAATGTAGTGCCATGCCCAGCAGTCCCTGTAGTGAAGGTAAGATGAGCTTGCTTTTGTCTGTTTGCTCTTCTGGCTGCAGTTTAGGAGGACAGCTTATCAGTATCTAATTGCAAATTAGATTAATTAATAAGATCACTGCTTTTTAATTTTTTTTTCCAGTGTACTGATGTAATTCTAATAGTTTTTCAGAGAGTGGATTCAGTAGTACTATATGCAGTTTATTCTTCTGTTCTTTGGAGTGAAGATGGACTTGCTGCTGAAAGTTCAGGAAAAAGTTTCTGTTTTCCACTTAATTTTACTTTTCTGTTTTGCCACGTAACTCACCAAGTGTAGGACAGTGTTTGTCAGCTGGACTGTGCATCTTCATTCACACAATAACTCCATGGTTTTTAGGCTTCAGAAACAGTGTTAGGAAAAGCAACTGATCAAATGAAAATCTGCTCTCTGGTCTCAGTGTGCGTGTGCACATGCAGGCATGTGTGTTAGTGTGGATAAGAAAGGGGTCATACTAGCTTACCTTTCTTCAGACTGCTTCAAAAAATCTCGTGTTATATTAGCTTGAACTTCTGTGAGAAATCAATACTCTGTATCAAGGGCAATCATTTTTTGATAAATATTGCAGTTTGGCTGGTAAAGTTTTAGCCATATGGCCCCTAACTTCCAGCAAGTTCACACAGTGGAGCTATTGGATTTGTGTAATTCTGCCATATGCTGCCTTACTTACATTTCTTACTAAAATCCAAATATGCCTGCCTACGTTTACTTCTTGCCCTTTTGCCAACTTCCTCCCCCCTCCTGAAATTTGAGGATTTCTGTAAATCCATGGTACTTCCAGCATTTCTTTTGCAACAGTAAGCACATATTCCTTTAATCTGTGAAAAGCCATTGATATTTCATACGCAGGATGTGAGTTAGGCAGTTGGTGACAATGCTGCAATGCAGCCAGCACAGAAAGGAAAAATTGATAGTCATTGTGTGTTTAGTGTTATGGGTCAGTGAAATAAGGAAAGCCTGATCTCAGCACATGGGCCAGTACATAGGTTTCTCCTGCTCATTCTCTGGGGCTGATCCTTAAGGGTACTTCAGAAGTAATATTTTTGATTTTCCCCAAATAATCTCTATGCATCCTCTTACTATATCCGTCTTTAGGTATGGTGATGGTCAGCAACTGCAGTAAATTTATAAATGCAAATCTGGCCAGCAGCAGGGGATTAATGGTGTGACAGTAGAATAAAGCTTATTTTTTTCAAAAGATTATTAAATAAATAATCCTTTGAAAGAATTCCCCTGAATCTGTAACGTTAGTTTCCATGGAGGATGGAAGGACGTACATGCCACTTTTCTCCATAGGTTATGATTTCCAATGCTTTTCTGAGTACTGAGGTTATTTATTTTGAGGGCTACCACAGGCTGCCTCTCTTGGGGGAGGGGGGTGGGGGGGAAATGCCGCCTCCCCAGGAAAGTGGCTGGTTGGTTTTAACGTACTGGAAGAATGTCTGTAATGCTCAAACGTTATTGACAGACCATCTGATCTTAAGAGGCCCAGAGTGTTATGTTATATCATAGAATTTCAGAATGGTCTGGATTGGAGGGGACCTTAAAAAACATACAGTTCTAGCCCCCTGCCATGGGCAGGGGACACCTCCTGCTATACCAGGTTGCTCAAAGCCCCTTCCAAGCTGGCCTTGAACACTGCCAGGGATGAGGCAGCCAACCTGTGCCAGCGCCTCACAACAGTTTTCTTTTAGCTTTGTACTTTGAACAGATTTGCCATCTCATGGGTGACATTAACTTCCGCACAAGGCAGTGCACAAGACAGGTGCATTCACCCACATATTTGCTTAGAAGATTGCAAGAGGAAAGGATGGAACAGCTGAAAAAAGTTTCAGCAGCATGATCTCAGTGCATTTACCACTTGCCATGTCAAACACCACTTCAAATGAAAAGTAAGAATCTCTCCTCCACCTCTAGGAGCAGTGCTCTGGTGTCATCTGTGGGGCTTTGCTGAGCTCCACAGGCAGCATTCACTGCAGCAGGTTGGTGGAGTCCCCGGTATGACTAATCAAAACTGCTTTGGCCTCTTAGCAGGGAGCAGTAACAAGGCTCCTTTGTAAGTCTAATTATATCCCCTAAACTGGCACAGTGGCACAGATTAGCACAGGAGGAGGACAGTCAGTTGCAGAGGGCGGCAGGGTCCCATGCTCTGCTCCACCAGCATCATCTGCTGCTGCCCATGCGGGTGTTGCTGGCACCCCATGTGTTCTGCTGTGGCCTGCTGCTGAGGCCCCTTAACGTGTCCCTTGGCCTGTTCCCGCTCCCTGATGTGGAGGCTTGCCCACCAGCTGGGAGACGTGCCTGGTCCCTGAGCAAGGGGTCTAGGAAGAAGGCACTGCCTAGGTAGGTACCAAGGGCTGTGCCTGCAGGGAGAGGCTCCTGCCAGGCTGTCCAGGAGACAGAGCAGCTGGTCAGCTCCAGCAGCTCCTCACCCCTGTGGCCTATCACTGGCATAAGGAAGTGTTTGAGCTGCCTTTCTCTAGACCTTTTTTGTCTCATTAACTTGTCTGTGGGAGGGAGGAGGCTGGGGAGGCTAGGCAAGGTTGTCTCAAATATGTCTGATTAAAATTTCATAATAGGATTGCTGAAGTGGAGCTGGGAGCTGTGGAAGAGGGAACGTAACACAAGAAGAGTGTTTTGTGGATTGTTTGACAGTTTGCCTCCTGTTTGTCACACAGAACTGGATTCACAGAGTCACAGAATCACAGAATTCAGCGTGCTTTGTGTTGCTACACAGACCTGGATTCACAGTGTGCTTTGTGCTGCTGACCAAAACCACTCCTCTCCCAGAGAGGCCATGCACTGAGGTGGTTTGCAGTTGCTAGTTTTTTAAGAAGTATACAGCTAGTTTTCTTAGGCTGGTCTCTCCATCCCAGTAAATATCGCTAGGGCAAATGGAGTAGCAGTGTCCGTCTGTTAGTGCTGAGGCCTGAGTATTTTTTCAGGCTTGAGCTTTTATTGGTGTGAAAAGAAAACTCAGTGGAAAAAGTTTTCCAGGCTCTGAGCAGTTTGCCAACCTGCACAGAGGTTGCACAAGGATGCATGGGGATTTTTACAGAACAGTGCAAGAGGAAACTAGTATGCTGATAAACATGTGAGACCAAAATTGTTTGTTCCTCCCTGTAAATCTAAAGAAGAGATCGTGGGATTTCTTCCTTGGAAGGAGTGGAACATGCAGTAGTGACCAAATCTGGAAAACAAAACAAAATAAAACTTTTAAATACATTTGTCTGATGCAGTTTTGGAAAGGGGAAGGGGAGGATAGTGAGTGTTAAATGATAAATTGGCAGAGTAGGATCTTTTTTCTCAATGCCAGGCAGTCACTTCTTCCTGATTTTCAAGAGCAGATACTGTGAAGGTGGGGTGCTAGAGCAGTGTGGGCTCAGGATGCATTTCTGTCTCTGTCTACTTAGTGGTGACCAGACAGAACAGCCAGCTCCATTAGAGAAATCCTTAATCTAGTGAGACTGATGGAGCTTCCCTCCAGCGTGAACTGCTCGGATAGGAACTGCCTGTTGTATTTGTGAGACAGGATCCCAGAAGAGTTGCGGTCAACTTCTGAGGGTTACTGTTGGTTTATGATAAAGTATTATAATACGTAGCAGAGCATTGGCACATAAAACACATCACACATTTCTGCTGACCTCACTGAACTTTGAGTAAAGCTATAAAAGATTATATTTTCATCAATCACTTGGAGCTGATATGTACTATTTGATGTCCCTCTTTCAGAGATCTCTTCAGTGATCTTTTTTTAGACGTGAAAAGTGACTTTTCTATCCTTTCAGGCTATTTAAACTTCCCCAAGAGAGCTCTATACCATCCTAACACCAGTGTTACAACTTGCATGTAAATATAGTATTGCTATTTGTTGCGAGACTGTCCATAGATACCTTGCATCAGGATCCATGCCTTGGTTTATGTGGGAAGAGTGCACAGATAAATGAAATTACTAAACTAAGTCACTTCAAAGGGATTCTGGTAGCCTTTTCAGCTTCTTACACACGAACTTTAGGAACAGGAGTTAATTATTTATGAGTGTCATGGTTTAAGGCCCTCAAACTCATGCAGTCGCTCTCTCACTCACTCCCTTCTCTTTCTTCCCCAGTCCCAGGGGGATGGGGAGGAGAATGAAAGAATGCAACTTCCACAGGTTGAGATAAGAACAGTTCAGTAACTAAGGTATAACATAAATCACTACTGCTACCACCAGTAATAATAGAGAAAATACAAGGAAAGAGAATACAACAGATCTTCACCTGATACCTAGTCATGCCACACAGTGCCCCCCCATCACCTGATACCAAGCTCAACTACTCAGTGCACCCCATCACCTCATACCAAATCCCGGCCACGCTGTGCACCCCCTGCACCACCATCTTTTCGTGTCTCTGCTCTCCGTCTCTACCTCCCGGACATGACGTGCTATGGTATGGAATACCTCTTTGGTCAGTTTGGGTCAGGTGCTCTGTCTCTCCTTC
>JASSUY010028366.1:0-17349 GCA_032466535.1 Forpus xanthops | reverse complement strand
GGATGGGGTCGGGGCCGGGGATGGGGCACAGACCTCCTGCAGGTTGAGGAGGAGGGCGGGCGGGGGGGGGGGGGGCAGCCCCTTCAGTCCCCCGGGGCCCATCCCCGTCGTGGGGCACCACTGCCTCCTCTGCCGGGTCACAGTTGTGATGGACACTGTGAAGCGATGGCGCTGTTGAGGCCGTGACCCGGCGGAGCGGGAACACGGAGGGGAAGTGGGAGGCAGAGCTGGGCCCCAAAACCCTGCTTGGGACTGGGCAGGCCGGTGCTGTGCCCCTGCGGGCTGGGGCTCTGCCTGTGACACCCGCTCCCTCCACACAGGTCCTCACTGAGCCAACAGCCGGGCCAACGCAGCAGTTCTGTCGGCTCCCCGGTAAGGCCCATCCCTGCCTTGTGCCCAGCGAGAGGCATCCTCTCCCTCCAGACCTGCCCTGAGGTTGGGCTGCTTTCCCAGGTACAGAAGGCCCTGGAGGCTCTCACCATCCCGCTGGAGAGGCTGCAGGTGCTGAAGGACCACATGATGCTGGACATGCGCAAGGGGCTGAGCCGCCAGATGCATGCGCAGGCCACCATGCAGATGCTGCCCACCTTCATCTGCTCCACGCCTGATGGCACCGGTAAGGCAGCCTGCCCTGCTTTGCTACCTACAGCCCCACATGCCCCACACTTGGCCCTGGGGTGCTGGGGAGGGGTACACTGGTCTCTGGTCCATGCACTGCCCTTGCACTGCCTCTGCCAGCCCCGGGTGCAGGACCAGAGGCCAACAGCTGGTTCTCTTGGCTCCTGTGGGGGTCTCAGGCTCTCAGGAGCCTCCCCCATGGGTGCGTGACTGCCCCTGGGGCAGGTTAAGGGGCAGATTATAGGGGAACTGCCCAGCAAAGGTCTCTGCTTGACACCACCTCTGCTCCCCCATAGAGAAGGGTGACTTCCTGGTGGCGGAGCTGTGCCAGAACAATGTCCGGGTCCGCTATGTAACCCTCTTTGGTGACGGGAACCAGAGACCTCTAGTGCTGTACAAGTTCTTTGACGTACCGGTGAACATCAAGCAGGGCAAGGGGGAAGCGGTATGAGGAGGCCATGGCACAGGGGGGCTGGTGCTGGGCTGCCCAGCACCATGGCGGCTCGGCAGGGCTCCGGGCTGCCTCCCGCAGCCTGGGTGCAGCCTGTCACCCCTGGCCATGCCGTTGCAGCTCTTTAGCTTCATTGCAAAATGCTTGCACCAGTTCCTGGCTGGCTTCAAAAGTCTCCGGCGTCGCTTCCCCTTGGGCTTTGTCTTCCCCTTCAGCTGCAAGCAGACGCAGCTGGACAAGGTGGGTGAGACAGCCCTGACCCGGGGCCGCTGCCACCTCCTGCCCAGCACATAGTGGTGGAGGCCAACAGCTCAGCTGTGCGCTCTCCACAGGCAGAGCTCATCTCCTGGTCCAAGGGCTTCGAGTGCACTGGTGTGGAGGGGAAGGACGTTGTGCAGTTGCTGCAGTCAGCCATCAACAAGGAAGAGGTAAGGGCCCACAAGGTGATGAGCCTGGCTGGGGGCTGCCCCATGGAGGGGTTAATGATGCTCTCACTTTGCTCCTGGCCAGCTCTACGTGGATGTTGTTGCTCTGATGAATGATACTGTGGGCACCATGGTGACCTCCACCAAGGATGATAAAGCCTGTGAGGTTGCCATCATTGTAGGTGAGCAGTGGGCATCCCCCATGCCAGAGGGTGGTACTGGGGGGGGGTGCACCAGTGCTCAGCCCATCACTCCCCACAGACACAGGCACCAACAGCTGCTTCATGGCTGAGGCACAACTGATGGAGATGGTGGAGGAGACCAGCGGGAGGATGTGTGTCAGCACCGAGTGGGGCTGCTTCGGAGATGACACCACCCTAAGTGGCATCATGACCATCTATGACCAGCACGTGGACAAGGAATCCTCCAACCCTGGGAAGAAGAGGTGCTCCCACCCACCAGCGAGGGCAGGGTCCCCACGGTTCCTTGTTCTTGCCTGCGCATCAGGCCCCACTAACAGGAGCACGTGGCCCCCTGCGATGCTTCTGGGTGCATTCAAGGGGCCAAGAGGTGCCAGGTGGGGCACCACTGACCCCCGTGCTGGCTGCACACAGATTTGAGAAGCTGGTGGGCAGCCTCTACCTGGGGGAGATCATCCGGCACGTGCTGATCGCCCTGGCTGCTGAGAAAGCCATCTTCGCTGGGAGCGATGCTGGCATCCTGAGGAGCAAGGACGTGCTCAAGACCCATCAGGTCCTGGAGATGATCAAGTGAGTGTGTGGGGACCAGGAGCTGCTCCGGCTGGGAGGAAAGGCGGGTGGTGGGGAGGACATAACCAGCACCACGTCCTCCCTAGCAGCCCCGAGGATGGCATGGCCAAGACAAGGAGCACACTGGAGACTCTGGGACTGCGGCCGAGCGAGCGGGATTGCTCCCAGGTGCAGCAGGTGTGCCAGGTGGTGCTGAGCCGTTCCGCTGCGCTCTGCGCCGCGGGGCTGGCTGCCGTCCTCACACACATGTGCCAGAGCCGGGAGCTGGAGCAGCTCTCTGTCAACATTGGGGTGGATGGCGAGTTGTACCGAGACCACGCCAGGTGAGGAGGGACACGGGGCTCCCACCCCAGGGATGCTTCCCACCCGGCCTTCGCCATCCTCTTCTTCCTCTGGCAGGTTTGGGGAGATCCTGCAGAGCATGACGGGGCTGCTGGCGCCGGAGTGCACCTTCAACCTCCTGCCCTCGGTGGATGGGACCGGGCGCGGGGCCGCCATCGTGACGGCGCTGGCTCTGCGCCTGATGGAGCAGCGCCGGGAGGTGGAGCGGCTGCTGTCCCCACTGCGGCTCAGCCACTCCGACCTGCAGCGCGTCCAGGCGCTCATGAGGCAGGAGATGGACCTGGGGCTGGGCAAGGAGACCAATGCCAGATCCTCGGTCCGCATGCTGCCCACCTATGTCCGTGCCACGCCTGATGGCACCGGTGAGGGCTGGGGGCCTGGGAAAGGGGTGCAAGGTGTCTGTGGCCCTGCTGATGCCCTGTGCTGGTGCCCTGCAGAGCGAGGTGAATTCCTGGCACTGGACCTGGGGGGAAGCAACTTCCAGATGCTGTTGGTGCGTGTGGCGGAGAACAGCATCCGCATGTCCAGAGACATCTATGTCATCCCACCCTCCATCATACAGGGCACTGGTGTGGCGGTGAGATGGGAATCTGTTCCCAAGGAGAGGGCGAGGCGATGGAAATTGCCTGCAGCATCATCCCAGCCTGGGCCCTGCTGACCATGGCTCCTCTCCACAGCTCTTCAACTACATCATTGAGTGCATCATGGACTTCCAGCTGAGGCATGACCTGATGGAGCAGATCCTGCCACTTGGCTTCACCTTCTCTTTCCCCTGCCAGCAGCTGGGCTTGGATAAGGTAAGGGGATGGCTCCAGAGCCTGAGGATGGGGAAGGCCCCAGGGTGCAAGGCAGCCGCCCAGCCCCTGCTCCTACCTCCCTTGCAGGCAGTGCTGCTGAACTGGACCAAAGGCTTCAGCGCCTCAGGTTGTGTGGGGCAGGATGTGGTCCAGCTGCTGCGGGATGCTGCCCAGCGCAGAGAGGTAGGGAAGGGCTTGGGTACAGTCATCTGTCCCCAGGGTGTCACCTGCACCGAGGCAGTGCCACTAAGCCACATACGTCCCCATCTCTGGTTTGGCAGCACTTTGCACTGAACGTGGTAGCTGTGGTCAACGACACGGTGGGAACCATGATGTCCTGTGGCTATGATGACCCTAAATGTGAAATCGGCCTCATCATAGGTGAGGAGCACTGCTGCACCCCGGGGTCTCCCATCCCCTCGTCACCCCCCCAGCCTGTGTGGCATAGCTGCGGGGTGCCAAGCAGCTCTGCAGGGCCGTGGTGGGGGTGACACCAGCATGGGGTCCATAGGGACAGGGACCAACGCCTGCTACATGGAGGAAATGCGGAACGTGGGCACTGTGGAGGGGAATGATGGTCGCATGTGCATCAACATGGAGTGGGGGGCCTTCGGGGACAACGGCTGCCTGGACCACATCTTCACCGCATTCGACCGCATGGTGGATGAGAAAAGCATCAACCCGGGCAAGCAGAGGTGGGTGAAGGCCCCGGGGCACACCCAGAGGGTTGCTGTGCTCAGCTAAGGCTGTGCCTCGGGTAGGTTCGAGAAGCTCATCAGCGGCATGTACCTGGGCGAGATTGCGCGCTACATCCTGCTGGCAATGGTGGAGAAACAGCTCCTGTTCCACGGGAAGCCCTGCCCCAAGCTCCAGACCAAGGGCATCTTCCAGACCAAGTTCCTCTCCGCCATCGAGATGTGAGTGCTGGACTCCAGTAGGTTCCCTGAGCTCGGGGTGGGATGGTGCGAAGCCAGAGCCCAGGGAGAGGGGCCACACTGCATTGATGTGGCACAGGCAGGTGATGCCATCCCCTCCTGTGGGATGCGCACAGTGATGGGGACAGTGGTGCTAATGGTACCACTGGCCCGGGGCAGCGATGGGCCGGCCCTGCGAAAGGTGCTGGCCATCCTGCGGGACCTGGATCTGCACGCCAGCTTTGAGGACAGCATGCTGGTGCGGGAGGTGTGCCAGACCGTGTCCCTGCGGGCGGCCCAGCTCTGCGCCGCCGGCATGGCCGCTGTGGTGGAGAAGATGCGGGAGAACCGGGGTCTGGACCAGCTGGTTGTCACTGTCGGGGTGGACGGAACCTTGTACAAGAAGCACCCGCAGTGAGTGGGGCTGGGGGTGGAAGGCGCGCAGCGGGGACCCATGCCTTACGGCAGGGGTGTGGGGGGACACCGGCCTTCACCATTCCCTCCTGTTCCCTCCAGCTTCTCCCAGAACCTCCAGCAGACGCTGCAGGCCCTGGCACCCAAGTGCACTGTCACCTTCCTGCAGTCGGAGTATGGCTCAGGGAGAGGGGCTGCGCTCGTGGCGGCCGTGGCCTGCCGCAAAGCCGGGCCCTAGGGACAGCCACCACTGCCACCGCCAGCGCCCCAATAAAGTGCTTTTCTCCACCCTTCTGCCTCCTGGGGGTCACGGGGAGGGCCTGGGGGGCAGCGCACGGGCACAGCCCCACGTAGCAATATATATCGAATTTATTTACATTCAGGTCCGGCAGCCCCCCCGCCCGCGGCACCGCTATGTACATAAGGCCAAGTGTAAATACTTGAATGCACTTAATACAGAATTAAAAAAACGGTCTTTACACAACACGGCACGGGGCCCCACACGCAGACAGCACGACGGCACCGCACGCTCGACGCACACCCAGTGCCCCCCAGCCCCCCGCCGTGGGGCTGTGGGATGCCCCGGGCCGCAGCACTGGGGCTGCCTGACTGCCGTGGGACGCGGGTATCCCTGTCTCACAAGGGGACCAGGCAGCACTCGCCGTGGGCTGCGGGGCAGCAGGAGCCTGGGGGCCGGCCGGGGCCCCCGCTGCCCCGTGGCGGTGGTCCCCCAGGAGCGGGGCTGTGCCTCCATCCCTGCCACACTCAGCACTCGGCCTCGGAGACGGCAAAGAGGGCACTGTCCTGCTTGCCCACCTCGGCCACAGCGGCAGCCAGCTGAGAGAGGTTGCCATTGGGGAAGTGCCGCGCTTCCCACAGGTTGAGGATCATGGCTGTGGGGCTGGGCTTTGAGGCGAAGAAGCTGAGATGGCTGCAAGGGGCGAAGAGAGGGACCGTGTCAGGGCAAGGGGTGGCTCTGCATCCCAGGACCAGCCCCGTGCTGGCCTCACCTTGGACACCATCCCACTCCCACTGTCCTGCAGCATTCCAGCATTCATAGGTGCAGGATGAGCCCAGAAATCCCCCATCCCCGTGCACCATGACACCTCATCCCCAGCGCTGTCCCCATCCCAAGCCAACCTGTCGAGGTTGAGCTTCTGGGCCAGCATCCTCCAATCCGCTCCCCGTGTGCCCGGAGGGTCCAGGCTGCTGATGATCTTCTGGCGGATGAGGAAGGGGATCTTGAAGGCACTGGGGCCCACGAGGGCCGGGGCGCCCACCTCGCTGTCAGGGACCAACCAGTCCGAAAACCTCGTGTCCTAGGGCAGAGCAGCGGGGGGGTGACGTGAGCCCATCCTGGGCTCACCCCCAGAGTCCCCCAGCCCTGCCCTCACCTTGGCGATGTTGAAGTTGACGGTGAAGCTCTGTCCATCACCTTCCACCTGCCAGACCCAGATCTTGCAGGCCAGCTCGCAGGTGCTGGGGCTCAGGCGCTCCAGGGTGAAGGTGCAGTGCAGGAAGGGCTGCAGCCCACTCCAGATGTGGTAGAAAGGGATCTCCTGTGGAGGGATGATGATGGGAAGGAGTCAGAGTGGCAGAGACACTGTCCCCATCCCCAGTTGCCAGCCAGGCTCCCACCTGGTAACTGGCGAGCAGCTTGCTCTTCCAGAGGGAGCTGGGCATGTCGTGGATGGAGAGGCGCAGGTTGTGGTAGCTGTCCTTGAAGTGCAGCACCCGGGGGGCTCCGATCAGCTGCCCCCCCATCTGCTTCTCCAGCTGGATCACCTCCTGCCGGCACAGCAGCGGTCAGAGCACATCCTTCTCTCTGAGCTGGGATGGGGGAGGGTTACGTGGGGACCCCCGTGGTACCTTGAGGGTGTCCTGGGTGTCGCTGAGGCAGTAGACACGGATGTTGTACTCAAGCGAGGGGCAGGCGGCTGGCGCGAACAGGACCAGCTTGAGGCGCTTGGAGGCCGCCATGCTGAGGGACTCCCCGACCAGGGCAAAGCGCCCCAGCTGCTCCGTGAAGATGTAGCAGGCCTGCGCTTCCAGCTGGCAGTAGTACAGGTCCGTGCACGGCTCGGCGCCCAGCTGCAGCACGTCCTGCGGCACCCAGAGACACGCACCGCGGCCGTGGGCATCCTCCTGCAGCACCCAACCTGGATCCCCCCCGTGCCCGGCGGACGCTCACCTCCCACGTGCCCTCGCAGGACTGCTTCTTCAGCCGGATGCTCCAGTTCTCGGCACTGGCCTCCACGCAGTGACCCATGGCCAGGATGGCAGGGCGCGTGAGGAGCACCCCCGGAGGGCCACAGCTGACGATGGGGCTCAGCAGTGTCTGGCAGCCGGCGAGGGGCAGCCTGTACAATAGGGGCAGATGAAGCAGGGATGTCCCAGCACAGCAGCCCCGGGCCCTGGACAGCCCCGGCACCTACCTCACCTCCTCCTGCTTGTGCAGGGTCAGGTAGACCTCATAGATCTTCCCCCGTGGGATGGCATCAGGTGGGATGAGCAGGCTGATCCCTGGTGGTGGGGTGCAGGCAAGGGGGTGAGCCCCACGGGGACCCGCCTGTGCCGGGGGATGCTATGGCTCCCTGCTCCCACCCCCCCGTACCTGTGTTGGGGATCATGAGCCGCCCCCCCAGGAAGTTGAAGGTGCCATAGGCCATGTTGTTGGTGCCGCGGGGCAGGGAGCGGAAGTAGCTCTGTGTGGAGAGCCGGGCCACAAAGTCAGCGCCTTCGGCAGCGGGCGAGCTGTGGTGCAGCGTGTGCCGCCCGGCACCCAGCGGGCTCAGGAGGTGTCCATTGGGCAGCTGGAGCTTGGCCGGACCGTCCTGGCGTGGGCACAGCGAGCCCTGGTAGGTCATGGTGGTGGTGCTGAGGTCGGGCTGGATGGTGAGCAGGCTGGGGTTGTCTGCGGCACAAAGCAAGGGGCCGGGGCACAGGGCATTGGGGGGGACAGGTTGAGGACCCACATCCTGAGGGACACCGTGCCCTGGCATGGGTGCACAGCCCTGTCCCTGGAGCCCTCACTCACCGGCCTTGCTGGGCTTGATGCTGACGGGCTGGAAGCCAGCGGTGAGGATGGAGGAGTCGGCCACATCAGCATCCAGGCCCCCCTTCTTGCGGCAGTACACCAGCACCCCCACCAGCAGCAGCAGCACCAGGCACACGGCCACGGCCACCAGCCCCACGTACAGTGCCACGTCCTCCGCACCAGAGGCAGCTGGTGAAGGCAGGGCATCAGCGCCCACCGGCACCCCATCCGCTACCCCAGGGGACAGCCCCGCTGTCCCTGCCCCACTCACCGTGGCTGCAGAGCTCGGAGGTGCAGTTGCGGGTGTCCAGCTCAGGGCCACGGCAATCCTGGCCCCCATTGCGTGGCACTGGCTCCGAGCACTCCCGGCTGCGCCAATGAGTGCACTCGGCCCCACACACCGACCACTTGCTCCACTCTGACCAGGCGCCGTCCACTGCGGGCACAGCCGGGGGTCAGCGCCCCACTGCCATCCCCTCCCCTGCCCCGGGGCCGGCAGACACGGACACACGGGGGGTGTGAGGATGGGACAGCCGGGGCGGGAGGACAGGGACCACGCTGGGTGCAGCAGGGAGTGCAGCATCAGCGTGGTGCGGCAGTGGTGATGCCCCGGGCAGGCGGGTACCTGGACACAGGGTGGTGCAAGCGGTTTTCTGCATGTTTTGGCCCTCACAGAAAGCCCCCCCGTTGAGGGGCGTGGGATTGGTGCACGTCCGGCTCCGCTTCTGCCAGCCCCGTCCGCAGCTGGTGCTGCAGCCCGACCACTGCGTCCACGTTGACCAGCCGCCATTCACTGGGTGGAGAGGGACCCGTCAGCACGGGGGACACGGGGAGGGACAGGACGGGGAGGGTGACACTGGGGCAGCATGGTGCGGACAGACGTGGTGGGGCCATACCGTAGACAGTGATGGCTGCGGATGCACTGCGGCGACGGGCCACGATGTTTTTGGCCACGCAGGTGTAGTTGGCGGTGTCGGCCAGGCGGGCCTGACGCAGCACCAGGCTGTGCTCCGGCGTCACATAGACGTTGGCGTCCAGCGCCGGGTCCACCAGCTCCTCGTTGCGCAGCCACTCCACCTGCAGGGCATGGGGACATCCCTGGGTCACCCCCTCGGTGTCCCAGTGGGGAAGGGGCACCCTCAGTCACATCCTGCCCCGGCAGAGTGCAGGGGCTCACCTCGGCCGGGGGGATGCCCTCAGGAGGGCGGCATGGCAGCACAATGCCCTGCTCGATGGAGACCTCCCTGGCGGTCGGCTCCTGCTCAAAGTTCTTACGCAGATCTGGGGAGGCACAGGGGGGAAGTGGAGGAACTGAGCCCAGTGCCCCCCATCCCATCCAGGCACCCACAGGCACTCACAGGCGATGCGCACGAAGGCCTTCTGGCTCTTGGTGGTGCCGGAGGAGCTCCAGGCCACGCACTGGCACCAGTACTCCTCCAGCCCAAAGATCTTCTCCACTTGCTGGCGGGTGACCTCAATGCGCACCTCCATCACCGGCAGCCCTGCCACCAGTGGGCAGCATGTCAGCACCGACACACGGGGAGGGATCCCCATGAACCCAACTCCATGCACCCCTCCACGTGTCCCCATGACCGGCACTACTTTCATCCCTTGCGCTGGCGCTCACCGGTGCCGCGGTCAGTGCTGTGCTGCATGATGTGGTCACCCTGGTGCACCCACTCGCCATTGCACTTGAAGTAGATCTGTGTGGCGGGGGTGGCACGGCAGGCCAGGCTCACTGCCTTGTTCTTCACGATGTAGACGTCCTCCGGCTCCAGCTGGAAGTGCGGCAGCAGGTCCGGGGATGCGCCGGACACCGGGTTGGCCACAGTCGCGCTTTGCTGAGCACCTGTATGGAGATGGGGGCTTGGACACCTCCGGTGTGCTCAGGCTGGGTGATCGCTCATACCGGTGCGTCCCTGTGCCCGTGTCCCTGTGCCTCACCACCGTCCCCCCTTTGCTGTCATGCGGCAGACCCCTCCTGTCCCTACCATCCATCAGGGAGAGCAGCAGCACAGTGGTTGCGCCCGCTGAACCCGCACCGATTCCTCATGTCCACACTTAGCGCTAATGAAAAGGAAATGTAGTGTGACCAACAAGGGCCATCACTCACACCTCCCAGGGCGCCCGCTGCCACCGCTCCCCGCCACGCTGCAAGGTGTGGGCCAGGGGCTGCATCCTGCCCCTGGTGCCCTGGAATGGTGCAGGGATGAGGAGTGAGTCAGGGGTGCACGGCCCATGCCCTGGGGACACTGGCACCCACCTGACATCGGGCACAGGAATGACACATGAGGGCTGGCTGTCCCCTGTGTTTCTAGGCTGCACACACATCCCTTGGGTCAAGCATCCCCCGGCTTTGCTTGGGGGCTGTGGGTGCCATGCAGCAAGGGCCAGAAGCACTGGGGACATGGCATGTGGCACAGTCCCACGGTGCCCAAGTGTCCAGCCCATTCATGGCAGCGTGCCCCCGCTCCCTCACCCCGCTGGTGCCTGCTGTGGAAAGAGTTAATAAACCAGGGCTCTAAATAAGCATTTGATTAACAAACGATAAAATAGCGATTGTGTCACTGAATGAAGCTGTAATTGCTGCTGCTAATTGGCTGGTTAGGATTTAATAAGCAATTAAATGGGATGGAATGCGCAGTAATTAAGTGCCTTCGTTTGGCAACCACTTGCCCATGGGACCCCCACTGCCCATGGTGCCCACCAGGCCTGGCTCCTTCTTGCACAACAGACTTGGGGACACAGGGGACATGGGGGACATAGGGTGCCCTGTGCCCCATGGGGGATCTTGCTCCCCCCAGCTGGATCAGGCCCCTCTGATGCAGGGAGCGGGTGCGGAGCGAGCCACCGCGGTGCCCGCCGGGACGGGCAAGGTGCGGCAGCTAATTTACACGGGGAAGATAAACGGCAACCATAATGCTTCGGTTATTACCCCATCAGCACTTTTACATTGTCGCTGGCAATTAATTTAATTAAAACCCCTGTCGGGGATACAAAGGTGTTTCATATTTCATTGGTTTAACGACCCCCCCCAGATGCAGCCCGGGGGTCACGGTGCGGACAGGCGCTGCAGTCCCCAGCACAGTGCAGGGCCCGGTGCCGCCTGCCGCAGGGCTCAGCGCATCACCCGTGTCTCTCACTGCTGTACCTCCCACCCAGGCACCCCCGGGTGTCCACGCTAGTGTGTGGGGCTCCACACTGCGCCAGCCAGGGGCTGAGATGGGGAAAGACAAGCCAATTTATCCATTAAGTGCTGGGTCTGCCACTGCACAGCACTGCTGCTGCCTCCCACTCAGGCACGCTGCGTGAACGTGAACGGGGGAGCAGTGCTGGGGACTGGCCTTGTAATCACACGTGAAATGAGTACAGCAGTCGCTGGGCTGTGTGTCTATCACCATGGAAGCGTGGGGGCCAGCAGCGATGGATAGAGGAGGCAGGATGTTCATCGAGTACCCCAGGACCCACTCAGCCAGGTACTGGGGGGCTTTTGGGTAAAGTGGGACCACAGGCAGCAAATGAAGATGGGGACATGAGGTGAGCATCAGAGCTGGGGGGCTGCCATGGAACCCCACAGCACCATCCTGCTGCAGGGGACTGTGTGGGGCACTGTGGCACTCCACACTGTGGTGTGGTCATGGCATGGTTGGGAGGCTGGAGCTGGTCTGAAGCCCCAGTGAGGGAATGGAAGGGCTGTGGTCTGAGTGCCCCATGCACTACAAGCACCCCATCCATGATGGGTACCCCATCCATGACACGCTCCATCCATGATGGGCAGGCAATGCACTGTGGGCACTGCATGCACATTGGGTGCTCCGTGCACCCTATAGCAACCCTGTGCACCCTGTAGCCACCCCATGCAGCACAGCTATGCCAACCGCTTCTGTTATCCCATGCGCCATAGGTGCCCTACATGCTGTGGGTACTCCAAACTCCGTAAGCGTCCCTATCCCTGCAGGACCTGCCATGCGCCATGGACACCCCATGGCTTGCGGTCCCCCCACAAGCCATGGCCACCACATGCAGTGTGGGCACCCCCCATGCTGCAGACGCCCTACGCAGCGTGGGCACCCGGAAATGTGGGCAGCGGCCCCCCACGTGTGCCGGCTCCCGCATCGGCCTCGCGCTCACCTGCTGCTGTGTTGCCATGGAAACAGGCAAGATGCTTATGTCACCTTGGCAAAGAGAACCAGGAACTTCGGCGGGGATAGAGGATGGGGACTGGGGGGGGTTAGCAGGGTGCTGGGTTCCACTCAGCCCCAGGACCCCCCCACCGTGGCAGGGGCACAGCCTGGCTGGGGCCCCTTGCAGCAGCTGAAGGGCTAAATAGGATTGCGGTTTGCTTCAGCGCCAATAAATCACGGCCGGTAAAGCCAGTGCATTAGAAGGGTTTTATTATCAATTACTGCTTGCCCACGTGGGCTAACGAGGGCACCGACAGCACTGCTGAAGGGGCGGTGCTGGGGCTGGGAGCAGGCCTATGGCACCCATCTCGGAGTGCAGAGGGGATGGGGACACTGTGATGGGCTCCGAGTACTCCTCTTCACCCCAGTACTGCTGGACCCCCAGCAGCTCCCAGCCTTCCTCCCCATGCACAGAACACCCCTGCTCCCTGTGCCCCACAGCTTCTGCTAGCTGAGGTGGCCACCAGCCCCTCACTGCAGCACCTGGGCCCTCCAGCATCAGAAGCACCAGGTGTACTGGTGTTACTAGGCAAGGAGAGACTGCAAGACACTGCACTGCCTAGCATGGGGGCACTGCCAGGACCCACTAGGCAGCAGCTTGGTCCCTCTCAAGGGGCTGATCCTGCCCCTGGTGCTGGTGCCACACTCCCGGTAGTGCTAATAGCAGCACGCTGGCACATCGGTGCCTGCCGGGGGGGAGACACCGGGAAGGTCAGCATGTTCTTGACGAGTAGAGCCTGCCTGCGGGCGGTTGCGGCACTGCCAGCACCGGCACACCAGTGGGTGCCCGCTCAGGAGGGAGCAGGCAGCGGCTCTGCCATGGCATGGGTCTGCCTGAATCCTGCTGCCCAGCCGAGCCCGGCACGTTGCCCATCCCCAGCCTCCCCCTGCCTGATGCCGCCCACCTCGGGGGTCCCTACAGTGGGGTTGGGACCTCCATTGTCTCTGCTGCTGTGCCCCCTCCTGCGAATCCCCCCAAATCCCTGTGGGATTTGCAGCCGGTAGGTTCTATCCCAGCTGGCGGCTCATCCATCGCACCCGCGCCAGACCTGGTGCACCATTAACATGAAAGATTTCCTCGCACTTCCCAGTGCCCGGCCTGCGCTCCGGCAGCAGGTAATTAAGGCGGTAATTGCTGCTGATTGCCATGGCCTAAATGAGGGCAGGGTGGGTGTCAGGGGGAGGACAGAGGATGCCCGGCTCTGCCTAGGGGAGCTGGGGCTGCCAGCTCTGCCTGCTGAGGGGTCTCTTCTGCCGCAAAGCATAGAGACAAGGAGCTGGCACAACTCACTGCAATCATAAAGCTTGTCTGAGGCTTTGAGCAGGCCACCATCCTGCCAGGAGAGGCTGGCACCGAGCCACAACAAGCCAGTGCTGCCCCTGGAAGACCCCCAGGCAGGGGACACAGCATTGCCTTGCACTGCTCAGCTGCCTGCGGCTGCTCCAGCACTCACCTGAAGCATCTGACCATAGGCAAACGCTCCCACTGCACCCACCTTCCAGCCCACGCCGCCCCACGGTGACACCAGGCGGGTGCCGGTGCCAGTCCCAGCTGGGCACGGAGCCAGCAGGGTTGGATGCCAGCGCCGGGCAGCAGGGCCTGGCTCCCGGCCAGTCTGGCACGCGGCGAGCACTGGGGACGATGTGACGATGGGCACAGTGTGCCAACGCGTCCCCCGTGTCCAACAGCCACAATGCCCCCACCTATCCCAGGACCATGCCCTCGATTTCCCAGCGTGTCCCCACAAGACAGATGCTCTTCCGGCCCCTATGTGCGTGCCCCACATGTGCCAGCCCTATGGCCATGGCAGAGGCTGGGTAGGGGTGGTGGGGCTGGTGGGTCTGGTCTCCAACCGAGCACATGGCAATGTCTGGACGCTGATTAAGCGAGTGCTCATTATGAATGAATTAGTCGGGCGGGCTTGCATGACAATGGAGCTGCCTAATTATGGATCTGAGCTGATACTGCTCTCCCCATTGCATGCAATGTAGGGCAGGCAGGGCTCCCTGTGCCCTCACGCAGCATCCGTGCCCCAGCCGTGCCCACGCTACCCTGTTCCCAGGGTCTGAGGATAACGGTGACAGCAAAGGCAGCCAGGGGTGGCAGCCCCTCCACAGGGACCAGCTCTGCCTGCCTGGGGGCTACTGGCCAGTGCTGGGCACCCTTTCCCAGGCACCCATGGAATAGGACCACTCTCAGCACTATAGAGCACACAGAGCCCTGCTCCGCATCAGTCCTGGGTGCTGCTGAGCCCCACAGCCCCCCAGACCCAGCATGCCCACACGACCTGTGCAAGTTATGCCAGCCCATCAGCAGCACTGCACGGGGAGAGGGTCCTGTCCTGGCTCCAGATCAGTGGGGTATGGGAGGCTCTCCCAGCCCAGCCTGGCAGCGGGATGGGGTGGGGGGATAGAACTGGCACAGACCTATGTGCTGGGGTCCTGAGCCCAGGGAGCTGGGTGATTTCCTGTCTCTCCTTTAACTGACAGTGAAGAGCAAATGCTCCCGCTGAGCCCTGGCCCAGCTGGGAGGAGCGTCAAGGTGACCCTCAGCCCTGCATCCCTGCTGGAGCAGGGACAGGGGACAGTTGGGGCGCTGGGAAGGCCCCTCCAGGCACACAACAGTCCTGGCTGCTGAGATGCAGCCCTGTGGCCTCTTCCTCTCCTACCCACGGGTACACACAGTGGTGAGAGCAGCCCCAGCAAGGGCTGGCTGGAGGGGGACCCGGGACTCCTATTCTGTGAGCAGGAGCCCCGGGCCAGGCAGGGTTTGTGGGGGCCATGGTAAACTGTGATCTGCCTGACACCCATCTGGGATCAGGCAGGCTGCAGGGCCAAGGGCTACTTGGCAAATAGGCCTGACTGGTTGAGAATGGGGTCCCATTGTGGCCAGCCTGCAGCTGGCCCACCCCAGCCTGCCCACGGGCAGACACAGAGTACACGGAGCAGTGATGGCGCTGACACTGAGGGCGCAGGAAATGCACTGCACACGGTCCCCATGCCATCATCCCTCAGGCAGTGGCACCATTCCCAGTGTAGTCCTGGGCACCGCTGTCCACTCAGGTGGGACAAGCATCAGCTTTACCCATGGCTGTGAGATTCTGCGGTGGCTCTGGGGGTGCCCAGGCCCTGCCAGCACCACCCGCACCCTGATCACCTCCTGCCGGCACCTGCCAGGCCCCCCATGTTTGGTGCAGTGCCAGCCCCTCATGGCACTGGGCCAGAGCAAACAGCCCTGGGCAGGCTGCATCTGCCACGTGCTCGCGCTGGCAGCCGGCACAGCGGCTTCACAGACATGCACCAAGTGCCAGTGCTGCCCATCCTCTGCCCTCCTGCTCGCCTGCACAGGCACCGCTGTGCAGCCAGGCACAGGGTGTGGGGTGCTGACTGGATGCGGTGACCTGGGTGCCAGGCTGTGGGGCATCAGGTTATGGGTACAGTGGTTGGGGGCTGCCTGCTGGAGCCTGAGGGTCGCCAGCAGTGCGGCGGAGTCTGATGGCAGAGCAGTGAGAGCAGAGCGCGTGGATCTGGCCAGAAGAGCCGGGGCAGGAGTTAGTGTGGGGACAAGGGGCAAGCCTGGAGGCAGGAGATGCTCTAGGGCCTTCCCCTTGGCATCTGGCAGCACTGGGCCAGGGGTAGCTCTGGGGCAGAACCCTGCCCCTCTACCTGTGCCCACCCTCCAGTGCAGCAGTCGAGAGGGGCAGCCACTGGGTCTCGGGTGCTCAACCTGCCCTGCTGCCCATGGGTGAGCCTCAGCTCTCGCTGTGTTCCTCGCCGTTCCCCTGCGGGCACCGGCAGCAGAGCAGACAGTACACACAGGGGATGCTGCTCCACAGCTGCAGGCAGGAGCCCTGTGCTTGGACAGCCAGGCTCTCCTGTGCCCAACCAACATCAGTGCCCCCAGAAGGAGGGGTCCCTGCCATGCCGTGCCGTGCCGTGCCATACCAGGCTGGAGCAGCACCCGGTGCGCAGAGGCCAAAGCCTTGGCACGTCCGTGCCGAGCAGTGGCCGCGCCGGTGGCTGGGCTCGGTCTCGCCGCGGCCGGCTGTGAGCTGCCTGCCAAGCGATGGGAGCCAGCTCCCTCACAGCACTGCCCCGAGCAGCGCTGGCACCGCCGCCCCCCCCCCCCGCCTGCCGCAGAGCCGGTGTGGGGTGATGTGGTGCACCCCCCGTCCAGCTGCCCCCAGCTCCATCCATCCCCACTGCCCCGCCAGTGCCATGGAGACGGAAGCGCTCCGAGCTGGGGGTCGATACCCACAGCACCCTCCATGTGGGGGGCTGCCCACCCACCGCGCCGGCTCTGCAGTGTCCGCCTGCAGACGGGGCCACGGTGGGAGCGCTGGAAGAGGGGTCCCCAGGGGTGCCCGGCCAGGAAAAAAGGGTGCGGGGAGCAGAGAGGTGCATCCCCGCTGGGTGCCCGCCCGGCGCACCGAGGCCAGGCACCGAGGGAGTCTCCGGTGGCGAAAGACGGAGTGTCCCCCCCAGGATCCCCGCAGAGCGTGCGTCCAGCCCCGCGCAGCTCCCCGCCCCCAGCCTGGTCCTTTGTCTGCAGCCGCCACTTCCAGGCTGCCGTGACACCTGCCCGCAGCCGACAGCCCCGGGCACCCCCCGCAGCCCCCGGCCCGGCAGTCGGTACCGCTCAGCCCCGGGGGTCCGGCAGAACTGCTCCCCCACCCGCCGGGTCCTGCCCGACGGGGGGGAAACGGGGGCAGCCGCGCTCCGGACCGTCCGCGTCTGCAGCAACACCGATGCAGCCCCGCAAGCCCCCCACGCAACGGCACCCCCGCGACGTGACAGCAGCTCTCCAGAGCATCCCGTCACCACGGTCCCCCGTGTCCCGGCCAGGTGATGGGGAAGGAAGGGACCCCGTGCTGTGGCAAGGATGCTCTGCGTGGGGCAGAGACCCCGTGCGTGGGGCTGGAATCCCATCCGCGCAGCAGCTCCGCTGTGGACACCCGTGCCCGAGGCTGGCAGGGCCCGGGGGAGCGGAGCCTTCCCGGCGAGGCGGCGAGCGCCAGCCCCGCCAGTGCGGGCAGCGTCCTCGCTCCAGCGTCGGGTGGGCACGGGTGTGCGGCCGTCCGTGGGCACGGGGGGGCGGCGGCACCTGCCGTGGGACAGGAGCACGCCCCCGCCCGGGAGGGCACCCCGCGGACCCCCCGGTACCCCACAGCCGAGCGGTCACCCCGCACAGACAGCGACCCTCGGGACGGCACCCGCTGCCCGCAGGACGCCCGCCGCTGCTCCCCGGGTGACCTTGTCCAGCGCCCCGTGCCCGTTCCCCGCCGCACTCCCACCCCCCCACCCCGCCCGGATCCCGGTGCCCGCGGGGGGCGCGCGGTGACTCACCGGCGGCAGCGAGGAGGGCAGCGGCGAGCAGGGCACCGAGCGGCCCCGGCG
>JASSUY010028365.1:58598-76332 GCA_032466535.1 Forpus xanthops | reverse complement strand
TATGGGCTAAACTAAGTAGAAAATGCCGTAAATTTCTGCAAGTCTACAGAAGGTATTCCCTGGAAGGAGGGGGGGGGGAGAGAGCAAGTCAGCAACTGTAAAATAATCTGTAGATGGCCAACTTCAATGTTATCTAACTTACAGAGTTTGTTTTACAACAAAAGCACTTGTTACTCTGTCTTAAGTATTTACCTTTTAAGCCTACAAAGCTCTCAGCCTCAGTAAGGTCCTGTAGCAAATTAAGCAGCTCATGTGCCAGTGTTGGCCCTGCTCGCTTTTGCTGCCATTGCTCATTTGCTTGGATAGCTCTTTTTAGTGACTAACACATAAGCTGACCTGAAGGTCCTATCAGACCTGAGTGAAGAGTTATTTCTATGGTCAATTACATTTCAATTATAAAGTATAGGCAATTATTATTTCAAGGCTAGGTCAGATGAGGCTTTGAGGAACCTGGTCTAGTGGAAGGTGTCTTGGCCCATGAGAAGGAAGGTGGAACTAGGTGATCTTTAAGGTCCCTTCCAACCCAAACCATTCTACGATTCTATGGCATTGTACACTAGAGCAGATTAAGATCAAGCAGCAGTTTAAGAGGGACTCCATCTCCCTTCAATTCTACTTTTTCAATGACAGTCAAACATAAGGATGAACCAGGAGCTCGCCTTTTGCAGGAGGGTGATTCCTGGAGCCAAAAAAACCTGCCAGAATTATTTCTCCATTCACAAAATTTGATAAAAAACCACCCAACCCACCCAATTTTGCATTAGGTCACTGTATGCAGAGCTCAGACACATTACAAATGGAAGTTAGGGAGAAGATCTCTAGAGTCAAAGTAATTAGGAACCTCATTCAATTTCAGATCTCTTTCAGTTACAAACCTGCTGATTTAAAGCACCCCAACTGTATTCTTTTAAGTAATAATTCAGTAATTTACTTACCAAAGAGCTAGCCAAGACTTTCAAAGTTGTCTCTGACAAGGATTTGTTCAGCACATTAAAAAGCACAAAATGTACCAAAGTTAAACCAATTGTTCTCTCACTAGCAGATTGAAAAGGAAAAGCTAACAGTAGCCATCCACTTGTTAGGATACACAGCATTAGAAATCTCAGAGGATTTCTGTCTACAGTCCTGTCCACAGAGGACTTTACTGTGTATAGTAACAGTATTTTTGTTACTAGGCATTCAGCAATTAATACATCATCACCTGGAAGCCTCACCTTTTCTATTCTAGGAACACCTTCTGTTCTTATGCTCACAATAGTGGTATTTCACAATACTGCCTATTGCAGCCAGCCCTTGCTCCTTCACATCCATCGGTGACCGTGCCTCCATCTCACGGCTCACTGCCCAGCTAAAGACACAGCCAGAGACCTAAGCAGACTGTTCCTTCCATCCAAACCTGCACCATGCACCAGTGGCCAAATGGGATCATGTGTTGGTGTGTTACACAATTCCGACACAGGCCTTTTACATTTCTTACCTATCATCAAAAAGTAGGGTATTTAAAGGTCTATTTCAAATTTGACAATGACAAGAGCTCAGACATCATGCTATTAAGGACTTATAAACCCAGATATGGATCCAGCTTTTCAGCTGTTTTAATGCCTAAGTTTATATTATCAGTAGCAAACAGCTAAATGTAAGCTTAGCTCTAGAAACACACAACAGAGAGGGATTCTAACTCGGTGCCCTGAACGCCCACCTTATGAGAGGTACACTGCACAAAAGAAACTGCCACAAGTTGGTCAGTGTTTAAGGAATTTTTATTAAACCAAGAATTTTATAATCCAAATTATGTTTCTTTGCTCAGCTATCAATTCTCACTGTCAACTAAAACAGTGGTGATATTCTGAGCTTTTCCACAGTAAAGAATTACAAAATTAAAGAAAGGAATGCTTTAAATTTTTGTACTGTGCTGAAAATTCTTTTCCCCCGGGTTTATAAAACATTAATTTGTATTTTTTATTTTACTATTTTTTTTAGATTTTAAATCAATAAGTAATCTAGGACTAGCACTTGTTTTGCTAGCCCTGGCGTTGCTCTGTACATAAGCTTCAAAGTTTCCTTTCCTTTTTTTAGTTATTTTATATTTTGCAATGTTTTTCTCAATATTTAATAGTTTTTCCATGTTTAGATTTTTTTTTCTTCGGTGAAGCGAAGTTCTAGATTGTAGTCCCGGATCTTTCTGCAAACAAAAACAATGTTGTTAGGTTGTAAATAAAAGCAGCACCTTATGTTTCCTGATATGCCTTCTGCTGCTCTAAGCCTGACAGCACTTTGAGATTTCATGGTATCAATCACACTGGAGTGATTGATACCATCACACAGCCTCACACAATAGCTACACACAATTAAATCGTTACTGCAAGTAACCTAAGTAACTGTACTCTTAACACCAACACACTAAGGCTCAGCAAATAACTACACCAGCAGTGTAATTTCCAGCTACTAAAACATCATGAAGCTCGTAGAGTATTGGTCTCAAAGCAGTGTGAAAGTGTCACGGAGAAAGCAACAAGTGTAGGAAAAACACAATCCAAATTCTGCCTCCAAAACTAAAGTTACAGAAATGAAAAGGCCAAGAAAAAAAAGGGCAATTATAAGTAATTAAATATTAAAGCAAGCATCTTCAGTTGATGACTATAAACACAGAAAGTAAGTTCATAGGCAAAACCTAACTGGAATGAATAAAGAACAGACTCCTGTACTATCTTTAACCCCACAACATTTTCCCCTTTCAACATTGTAAAGATACTACCTTTTGCTTCTTCCTGTTATGCAAATTAAGACAGTAACCCCACAGGAGGCAGCAAAGAGAATCAGTATTTTAACTGACATCAAAGTTAAATTCAGCAAAATGTGAAGTCAAGGCAATATGAAGTTTTAATTACTGTATAATTTTAGATTTTGTCAAATGCATACAAATTATAGTGTGAATAAGGTACTTCATTTCCAAGGAAAAATAAAGTTTCAGTACTGTTTTAAGCTTACTTCACAAGTTCCTCTGGATCAGTATGAACAGCAGCGCTTGACAGAACTGCTTGTTTCTGCACACACACCTAGAACTAATTCCAGCTAAATATGCTGTTTACACCAATGCCCTAATACCAGCTAAATATGCAAGACATACCAGTAGCATTTGCTAATCATGAGCTACAGAACTGGACAAGAGGATTTAGTACAAAATCTGTTAGCAACTGTGACCATAGCTGCCACTTGCTGTAGCTGCAAATGATCCAGAGCCTGGAAGCATGCTGCTTAGAAGGCCATGGACTAAGAGCTATTGCCCCAATCAACCTATAAAACTACACTGCTCAGAAAACTTACTTATTAAACACTTGGAACCCCAGTGGGATTATTAACTGCCTTTTGAGCAGCCTCTTTAGCTTGGTGGGCTTGTAGTACGGCTACAGCTTCATCAACCTGTTAAGAAGAAAAATTTATAAAGGTAAGCTTAACCATTTCTGCATATTTAAGATAATGAAACAGTTTAAATTATACATACAAACGATGCCTGCACTGTTAAAAAGAAAGGGATAACATTACAATTGCAGTTCAGGCTAATGTAAGTCACTGCAGCCCCCTGAAAGAGGATATTCTAACTTCTTGCCCTGGGCCACTGCTGCATTTCTGCTACTCTACTGTGCCAGCATAATCAGCTGTTCAATCAGGGTAGACTTAACTGCTGATATAACTAGAGTGAGGGAGTACACCTACCTTCGAACGAAGAGACTCAGGAGACTCGAGCATGTGGAGAAGTTCAGAGTTGTCAATCTCCAATAACATCCCAGTGATCTTACCCGCCAAAGTAGGGTGCATGCTTTGAATGAGAGGAAAGAGACGTTCACCTAAAGAGAAGAAAGTTAATTTGAGTGACCATCTCACTGGACAAACACAGCCTAGATTTAAGAGAAAGGGAAACAACCAACCATTCTACTGATAAAACCAGTTATTCCACATTTTAACACTGGTAAGTGTACATACCTAACATCTGCTTTTGTTCTTGTGGAGGGGCAGAAGCCAACATGGAAGCAGTCAAGGGTTCCTGACCTTGCACATGGACAGCAGGCTGCAAATTTAATTTAACACCATTTCAAAATGCTAGTTCATACTTAGGTGCAGCTTAAAACACCCAATATTTCACAATTCAACATAAACGATGCCTGCACTGTCAGAAACATGGAAGAAATTACAAATAAGCACTTCAATCAAATACTGCTGGTTAGAGCCAAGTGATACTAGAGGTTAGTATCAACCACTTCACCATGGAGAAAGCACAAAGAGAATTCAGGCTAAGGTAGCAAGCAACTGGAAAATACCAAGCAACATGGGGTCACATCCTGTTCCAGGTAAACTTGAAATATATTTAAAACCCAAAAGCTCTAATTCTGCTGCCATAATGCAGAATTTCAATTCTAGAATAACAAAGACAACTCAACCACAAGTGCCCCATTCACCACATTCCTTTGCAAAAAGCATCAGCAAAAGCATGGACCAGCTCCCGAAGTCACATACCTGCTGCATGGCCACCTGTGGCTGTGTGTTAAGATGCTGCTGAGGATTACGAACACCTGCAGCGTATTTGTACTGCGGTACTGTGCGTACAGCAGGAGTAGCTGCAGTAGCTGCTGCTGCAGGACGTGGACCCATGGTTTGTGTTGCTGTATTAGCTGAAAAAAGTAACATAATTCTGTGTATAATTCATTTTTCTACTTAGTCTATGTTGTACAAGTTAAAAAAAAAAAAAAAAACAGGTCAGCTCAAACTGAATACTTAATATACGTACTGCGTTATAGTCATCTCAATAGCTTTGTCAACTGTCATATTTGGTTGTACCTGAAGGTTCAAACCTCAAAGTTCACTGGATGTTACTTTCCAGTCACTTTTCTAATGAATTGCTTTTCCCACATGCTATTGAAAGATCTGTGAGACAACATTCACATTGGTTCAGTATTAATTCAACTTCCCTCTAACCTCAAACAACACTATTTCCTGAGCAATTTATATCAACAATCACCCTAAAAAAGATGCCTTCGTGAAGTATGTAGCTAAAAATTACTATGGCTTAATACATTCTGAGAGAATTAGGACTCCATTATAATCAATTCTGGTTCATTCAGTGATGTGCAGATTCTGCATACATGATTCTGGCTCACAGTAATCTATGACAAAATAGTAAGAGCTAAAATCATATCTTGCTATTTCTACATGCAGCCTATTACAACTGCCACAACAATGCTTAGAAATGGCAGCTGTCACACAGCATTACTGAAGTACACACTAAAAGAAGAAATGCTTCTTGCTAAAGAGATGTGATTACAGCAGGCATCTCTGCTGGGACAATATTTAAAGCAACTACCAATTTCCTCATTTAATAAGAGCCAGGGAAGAGGGAAGTGTTACCATTTGCGATACTGAAGTTATGAATGCTCTTGAGAGATCATTCTGAATGAGCAAAATAAAGTCTAATACTTGAAGTCTGCATAAATCAAACTCACCAACACGTTGTGCTGACATGACTCGTGGAACTTGTGAAGAAGCTGGTCTCATGGCACTAAATGGTGGCCTGGGTGCTGCTGGGCGGATAGCACCAGGCATGTTTTGGAATGCTATGTTTTAGAAAAAATGTACTAAGTTACATGCTGAAACACTGGACTTCAAGAACAGTTCAGAAGTTATACCACTATCATGATAAAGAGGACTGATACTAAAATGCCATGAAAATGTATTTAAAAGTTCAAAGGTAAATGCTCTGGAGTTTACCACAGCCACTGGAAAGAGGTAAAGAAGTGACTTACGATGAGGTCTGGCACCCTGAGCAGTCCAGCGAGGACTAGGTCTAGCAAGTTGAGCAAGTTGATTAGTAGGGTAGTATGCAGCACGGTTTTGAGTCTGTCAAACAAAAACATTCTGTAACTACATGATCTTTGAAGGGCATAATGAACAGTCCACTACCTTTCTGCTAGGACATTAGAATGCTGAGATTCTGGACACCTGCAAATAGTTATATTTACTGTTAAATCCAAACAGATTTTATCAACAGAACAAAACGTTCAGTTACTCATCTCAACACATACCTGTGGGATAGCTGCCATGAAGTAACCTGAAGGAGGTGCTGGTTGGTATGGGTTGATTACAGGATTAGGTACCGCTCTTACGCTTGCCATTCTCTGCATATACTGGTTAGTGAGATGAGCTTGGCGCTCTTCTTTACGCTGGGCTAGAGCTACATATAATGGTTTAGTAGCCACAATTCTACCATTCATTTCTGTCACAGCTTTGGTGGCTTCTTCTGGTGATGAAAAGCACACAAATCCAAATCCTTTGCTGCGGCCACCTTCCATCATGACCTGTCAGGACAAAATTTAGTTTTGAAACAAGTGGATGTTGTATCTACTCAACCTGCATGAGTTTCATTCTTAGCTCACTACAAGTGAGCCACAATTTGTCTTACTGAATTGATTTATAAAAAGGAATATAACTGCTGAACTAATCACCGTTTACTGAATAGAGATGAAAATCTCAATGAAGTAATGATAAACATATCACTGCAATGAAGAGATGTCATTTTCTCACATTAATATTAGTACCCAATAATATTTTATTTCAAGAAAGGATGATCGTATGCATTTCATCTGAGATATACAATAATCAAGATGTCCACATGTATATAGAGGATAGTAGCAGTGATAAATGACTGGGTCACATCTGTTGTCAGTGAAATAGATCACTCTTCCTTGGTGAAGGAAAATGATAACTGTTCATTTTTAGAGAAAGGATTAGCACAATCTATGAACTTTACCTTTGCACTAGTGATTGTACCAAATGGGGAGAATTCTTTTCGAAGACGCTCATCATCAATCCCATCATCAAGATTTTTCACATAAAGGTTTACACCCTAAAATAAAAAATAACATAAGGCAAATTATTTTTGAAAGCAAATGATCTGCGTAAAGCTAAAAATATTGTAGAATAAAGTTAGTCCTCTTGAATTAAAACTGAACCTGGTATCTGGTGATCCTGTCCTGCTTCATCTGTTCAAACTTGCGCTTCAGCTCCGTTTGTCTTTCCACCTTTTTCTGAGCCCGGCCAACATAGATTTGTTTCCCATTAAGCTCCTTCCCATTCATTTCATCCACAGCCTTCATTAACAAACAAGAAGTTAGAAGTGCTTTGTATTCCAGGGTTTTTCAGGCATGCAAAAAAACTATGTAATTCCAATACAAAAAGTTACATAAGGATTCCAGAAAGAGCCAATCTATTTAAAATACCAGCTGTAGCTGAAACAAAATAACCCAAGACTTTCCTGATAAGTAAAATGTAAATTGCTTTCAGAGGGTCTTCTATCCACTTAAAGTGACAAGGGATGCAAAAAACCTATTCTGATATGGGGGGAAAAAATAACCAACTCACATAACGTATGTTAAGCTACAGCTGGTATATATGGCTTCTTCTTGAATTAATCTTTGATCTTTCATTAAGGAAGTACTACGAATATAAAAATATAACCTTTTCCTCCTTTATGCTGTTTTGAGTTACAACTATTAAGAAGTGAAAATTCTGGCATAGGTTCATTCAATTGATTTAAAACAGTAAGTCACCAGCTTATTATGTATCTTTCTGATCAAAGCCATTAAATATATATACTAAGATACAAGAATTCTGTGTTATCTGAAACATTAAATATGTGATTCTGACTATTGTAAGAGAAACAAGTCATCAATGAATGTTACAAGACTGAACAACGTAGATGGAAGACAGAAAGGATTTGTTCTAATCCCTTGCTTGTACATTTGCAGTACTGACAAATCACCAAAATGCCTTTTGAAAAGCAAACTTTGCCTGCTGCCTTGATTCATTCTATGCTGAGTTTTCCTCTACAGTCACAGACAACTGAAACATCAAGGCTAACAGTTGATGAAGGATTAAGTTGTACAGCATATTGGCATGTTATAGACATACACACAAATCAAAAGAACCCTTCTTTCAAAGTTACTCTTCACAGTAAAAGCAACATCTCATAAGGCATTATGACTATTTTCTTATAGCTGTGCTAAAGATGCTCCATAGAGCTACTAGCATTCTCGCTGACTTTGCAGTACTGAAGTTTGAAAACACAATCCTTTCTGCCTTGCACAAATGTTTTGTGCAACCAAATTGGATCCAATGATTCATCTGGGTTTTGCAGAGATGTAATAACTTATTATGCTTATATGATGCCCAGCATGAGGGAGTACAAATCTTACCAAGTTACTAAATTGTTCAAGATTACCAATTTCTACACCAGTTCCAGCTGTCTCACACAGTATCTTGACTTAACAGGCTCCTCAAATCAACTGACTTTTGCTCCTAAAAGAGCATTCTAAATGACAGAAACTACGCTAAGTTATTTAGGAAGCTGACACCTGCTTGTTCTGCAGTGTTTTTGATCAATAAAAAACCCCCAATGAATTCACAGAATTTCAGATCATTTAATAAAACATATTATTTGGCTCTCAGCTACAGAATTCCTAAAATGAAGTCCAAAAGCTTACTTTTTGGGCATCTTCATGTCTTTCAAAACTAACGAAGCCAAAGCCTTTGGATTTTCCACTCTCATCGGTCATAACTTTCACACTTAGGGCAGGACCTAAACAGAAAATGAAATACTTAAACTTTGCCTACGGAGTATATTCTCACCTTTCCAACGCCCTCTTTAGAAGTCTTAATCTGTAGTTTGTTTCACTTGTATTACAAGGTACTCCTGCAGCAATAGTAGTATTTAGCAAACAGCACCCATTAATACAAAATCACTAACTTGCCCTGATGGTGAACTTCAGCCATTACGAGTGACGTCTGTCACACCAAATTTCTCTCCTACTGTGTTTTCAACCAAACTGGGCTAAGAATTTCATCTCTACATTAATTAAATTGGTTTGTCATTAAAAATTAAGACATTTAAAAAGCATTAGTGCTTCCATCCTCTGAAATAGATACTGAAAGCTGAAGAGGAAGCCTTTCTGTCAGGTATGTGCTTCACCATTTATTCTGGTGAATGACCATTCCAGTTCAGCAATTCCAAATCGCTGAAAAATTGAAGTTCTCAGACTAAATTGTGACAGACAGTAGCAGCTAAATGTGCTACCATTCCAACCACAGACACTTCAATAGTGGAAAGGAATTTCCTGTAAATGCTGCAAACTCATTTGTCATATAAACTGTAGTGAATTCGTAACATCAATCTATACTAAACCAGAAAATACTTCTATTTGCAACTTTGAAATAAAAATTCAAATCCCAAAGACATACCCAGACATCACCTTCAGATTACTGGGAATAATTCTGATGGCAGGATTATATATGCTATTCTGCATATTTAAAATTCTGCAGAGGCTATCACTGCACTTTGAAACTGGAATTAAGTACCAGCAGCCAGCTGATTCCTTGTATTTTAAAGCATTGTACTGATAAAACAGAAGCTGAAGTTCACTTGTGCTTATGTAAACTTAAGGTTTAAGACATTACCAAACTTGCCAAAGAGTTCCTTAAGTCTTTCATCATCCATGTCTTCTCCAAAATTCTTGATGTAAACATTGGTGAATTCCTTTGCTCTGGCTCCAAGCTCTGCCTCACGTTCCTTGCGGGATTTAAACCTTCCAACAAATCTGGTTGCAGAACAGAATAGTGTAGATTAAAGCATGTATGTTAAGTTCCAAAAATTTATTTTAATCCTCTGGCATCAATATTTTAATCTTAATAGGTCTCATTGTTCACTACATGCATGAACTTATTTAGATATTGATGATAAAACTTCATCAAAAAACCAGTTTCACTATCCTTTGCTACATCAGTGTGCATATCAGAGCTACTAGCATAAAAATGCTTTTAAGGCATTGGCAAGATTGTTTATTCTTACAAAACAGCCTTTGATAACAAGGGCTGGACAAAGGGTTGGTAAAGTGGCAAACCAGAAATTCTAGATATCAGCGTAATGCCTCTGACATACTAAACGCTTGGCAGCCTTAAAGCAGTTGCCATTCTCTGATCCACCAACCCAGTTTTAAGCAAAGGATATTTTAACTAACCCCTTCCACACCTTTCCAGCCCCTATCAAAACCAGGTTTTTGTTTGTTTGAAGGACGGTTTGTTTTTTAAATAGGCACAGATTAATAGCAAACTGGCTGTGAATAGCAAAGGTGAGTTCGTACAGAGAAAGCTAGAAGCTGAACCCAGCACTCTGTAACCCAACAAACTGCTCTAGTACAGACATCATACAGCTACCACTTATTTCTAACTGTAGTATTCTTCTGATCAAATTTTATTGTACTGTTCCAAATATGACAAATCCAATGAAATAGCACAGTAACTCAGTATTTTCTTAAACTTTGTCAACTTTACCCCATTTACAGTAACCAAGGATGGTACGAATGGTTAGTGCAATGTGGTGCAGCAGATTCTGACTGTGAGTGAAGTACTTTCACTTCTAAAAGTCTAGCCTGAACAGAAATTCAAGGCAAAATCAGCTCTTGTGACATAATTTACCAAAGTTTACATAAATTATGTGCTTTTACAACTACATGACTTTTTTTTTTTACTGCTTAAAAAGGTTCAAATTCTATTTAAAGATAGAATTTGAGTAAAAACATCCACAGCATGCCAGTCAAGCATAGAATAAGCAGGAGTAACTGTATGTTCTCCCTGTATGTGACTTGATCTATCCATCTCTACATGTAAGAGTAAATCCATGATGGTAAGCTGATGCTGATTTCTGTTATTCTTTTTCCAAACCCTCCCAAGGATTGACAGAGCTATTTTGCAACTATGCCAAAATACCATAATGATCCCTCAGGCATAGCTGTGAGGCACACTCATCCCTCTAACTTCACAGCCTAGATATCACTAACCAAGTGGCAAATACCTTCTCCCTTAGTACAGAACAGCGATGTTTTAAAAAAATTGTGTTTTTATGTAAGGTTTATTTTCTACTCCTATTGCCTAGATGTGCCTATTAACAGGCATTCATATAAATACATTAGTGTAACCCGACCATTACTCAGGACTAAGTAACTATAGAGCTTTTAAGTTTCATCCAAAAAATGGATCACGTCTCTAACTCAACTCTTACAAAAGAAGCATTATTCAGAATACCCAATGGATTGTATTTTATCTCAGACCAGCAGGATCAGAAAACCAGAGAAGTCCCCAAATCCTCATTACAGCATTGGCTTGAAACACAGTTTTTCCTTTAGAGTCAGTTATTGGCCTTTTCTGAACTTATTCTGCCTTTAGAATAGGCAAGTGATAAAATTCATAGTATTCCTAGACTACAACTCTAAATACTCTCTTCAGAATTAAAGAATAGCCTGTCTTTTCTAGGTGAGCTTTAAGCATTTATCTGCTGTAAAGTGAATTTCAGTCTGCTGATCTCCAACTACATATCCATGTACTTACACTTTGCGGTCGTTAAGCAGCATACCATTCATTTTTTCAATAGCTCTTTCTGCAGCTTCTTGTGTCTCAAAATGTACAAATCCATAACCCTTGGATCCATTTTCATCACATACCACCTATCAAACAGAAAACCTGTTGTAAAACCCATGGAAAGTTTCCAGCATGAACTTGAGGTTTTTTTGTGTTAAACCATTAAGCATACCAATAATTTCCCACTCACCTTACAAGACAGGATGTTTCCAAAAGCAGAAAATGTGTCATACAAAGCTTTGTTATCAATTGATTTGTCCAAGTTTTTGATGAAGATGTTTCCTACACCGCTTTTGCGTAGAGATGGATCACGTTGAGACCACATGATGCGCACCGGTTTGCCTTTAATGACATCAAAGTTCATGGTATCCAAAGCTCGTTCAGCTGGAAAAACATCATGAAATTAGCAGGAAGCACTAAATTTATCTTCATGAGCACATAAATAGCATTTGAAGTACAATTCTGCAGAAAACTTTTACTATTTTAAGTCGAGGACACCATCTAGATGCAAACCCAAACCCTCCAATGTAAATACACCCCACTGTTTTAAGCGAATAATAACTGGCAAAAACTCCTCAGCAGAAGCTGCATTCAGAACAGGAAGGAGCACAAGTCAGCTGAACAGGCTGCAGAAATCCTAGTAAGCCCGAAGGATCAGACTCCACTATGAAAAGATAGCACACTAACAGGAGAAAATGTACTGAAGCAATGGCAATTACAACCTGTCCCATAAGAAGTTTAAACACTTATCTCTGAAAAACAGCTGGCCACTCCCACACCACACAGATGTGTTACCATATCAGTAACAATGCTTTTAGGGGTTATGGCTGGTGCCTACATGAGGCCTTCTGCAAACATTAATGTAAGAACTCCTAAATCACCAATAACCCTAAACTGACAAAGTATCTTTGCTAGGTTGAGTTTAAGCCTAGTTCTTGCAGCTGTTCCACACAACTCCTTCCTTAGTGACAAAAAGAAAAAAGACCTGTAATAGATTTCTGGGAAAGGAACAGTTCAAAGAGCTCAATTTTCAAAATCTGAAATTATATTTATATTAAAAGCTATGATGAAATATGTACATGATCAGTGAAGGAGTAAGCATTAAAACATCAAAATGGTAAACCAGGTTTTGTTATTCCAATTAAGCAGTTTTTACAGTAGAACTCTGTAACTAACTTGAAGTCCTGAATTTAAGATCTCAGTATACTTAGATAGGAAGAATCAAGAGTTTTTCAGTTTTCATATGCCACTTCAAAGCAACAAGACATGCCTGTAAAGTTTGAAGTCAACAAGCTATTAAGCAACGATCTCCTACATTAACTATTTTGTCATTCTTCCTGTATGTCTGGAAGAACACTGAAAAAAAGTCCTAATGAATACCTGAAGTCACACCTAAGTCACTTCACTGCAATTTGCATAGAGCAAAGTCATATGATGTTAACAAGACTGAAATCAGTTTAGTATTAGTTTAAAAACCATGTCATTAATTGCTATTCTTAGAAGGACTAAGGGCCAATCTCATTGTGGAAAACCCTATTTTATCTTTTTGCTCTTTCAAGTGCTGCTTTTATCTTCATGGCAAAACAAAATTTGTCATCAGCCTCTGGTTCAGGTGGCACACTCCGCTTTACGTCCTTTCTGACATGTTTTCAGATTACAAGTGAATTTGAAGCTCATTCTCTGAAAGACACCTGATGAAATTAACAAAACAAACATCTAACATTTGTTTGTGGAAAAAAAATAACTGTTGATAATATCACCATACTCACATAACAGTACTAAGTCAACAATTGGTTTAAGTTGAAGCCACAAAAAAGCTTAAACATTGCCTGTCTTTTAAGTAAGTTAACAAAGCTTTCACAAACTTCAATATAAATCAAGCAGGAGGGAAAAGACAACCTAGACACTGACAATGAGAAACAAAAAGCATTGGAAGGCTTTACATTACAAATGGGGGAGAAAAGCCCCAAACAAACAAGATGACCAAAAAAAGTAAGAACTGTGGATAATCAGGCTGGCTACAGTAGAAACACTGCACATACTGCTATTGCCCTGGAAGTAATTAGAATTATTACTGCCAGCACCTATAAAAGTGCCAGTAACAAACAGTTCATTATTTCCAGAAGCAGTAATAGGCCTTCCTTTACTATAAAACAGGCTTTTCTAATTCATGCTAATTGCTTCTAGAATAATCCCGACACTCCTCAAAAATGTGTGTTCCTGGACACATTTCCAAAACATCTGACTCAAAGTTGGGCAGTCCCAGCCTTTGCAAGCATTGCCACTCTTAACTAGCAGCAAGCATGCATTTAGACTAATCCAATTCCTCCACAAAGACAAGGATGGAATGGAAACTCTTAACAGCTCTCCTCACCTCTGCTGTGGAGCAGAAATAGAAGTTTAAAGATTTCTGCTTAGCCAACACCACATCGTCATTCCACTGCAGATGTCAAAGCATTACTGGAATATATCTAACAACAGGTAGAAGCCAGTCTCATTAAAATTCACAACTAGTAAAACTGGCTCACTTTCATTGCAGTTCAGCCAGGAAACGCTGCATGCTGGTGACAATTCCATTCAGCAGTTAACTTGTTACCAAGTGGACACACCTACCCCATGCTATACTTCTGATGATTCTGCTGGAGCTTTTACTGAATGAGTCACCAGTTCCCTTTTTAGTTCTGAGCAACTGGACAGTCCACTAAATTTCAAAAATCACAAGAAATACACACTTAATGCTAAACTGTGCTGAATACAGAATCATAGAATAGTTAGGGCTGGAAAAGACACTAAGAACATCAAGTTCCAACTCCCTGCCATGGTCAGGGTCACCTCACACTAAACCACGCCACCCAAGGCTATGTCCAACCCGGCCTTGAACACCACAAGCAACTGAGCATTCACAACTTCCCTGGGCAACCCATTTCAGTGTCTCACCACCCTTACAGTGAAGAATTTCTTCTTTATATCCAATCTAAACTTCCCCTGTTTCAGTTTTAACTCGTTACTCCTTGTCCTATCACTACAATCCCTAACGAACAGTCCCTCCCAGCAATAGCTGTAAAATAAGAAACGTATGGAAACATAGCCACTCAAAAAAATGTGACAGGAGAAGCGCAGTTTAGGATTACTCAGGAATATTCCTAGTTTAGTGATCAAACAAGAGCGCCTGGGTTTTTGCTCCAGACTGTGACTCAAATCTGAAAAGTCACAATTATGAAATGTGTGCATACCTCACCAATGTGTCATCAGGTCTAATGAGGTTTTGGGAGAGCTTTGAGATCCTCAGTTTACAGACAGCTGGTGATGTCAAACACATCTTCAAAGACATTTTTCTAAACCCCAGCTATTTGTTACTAGCTGTTTAATAAGCATAGCTGAAGATATAGCTAAGAATTAGGCTAAGCCAAGAAAAGGCAGCTATTCTGGAATAAAAATAAAACCAGTGTAAGAATAACCCTGATATTTCACCACTCTCCCTCTTACTTCAAGGTTTCAGTAAATGGATAGAATGATCTATGAAGAAGAAAAAAAAATAATCAGCAAATGCTTTTTAGGTATTTGCCATGAACATCAAATCATATTGCAAAAGTATGATTACACAACATCATTTAAGTATATTTTAAACAAATGCTTACAGATACATGCCAGCTTCAAGTTTGATACAGATGAGAAATGTTTTTAGCTGAACTGGACTAAGTGTAGAATAAAATATGTGCACTTCCTGAAGTCTGAAATGTATGTATAGTATTTGGAGTAACAGCATTTTTGTAAGAGGCACATTCTCAAACTCTGAATGAAAGCACTGCCCAGGTGAATAAGCTGTATTTTTCCCCATATTTGACAAATTACAAAGCCAGTCACAAAACACAGGGTCGAACAGGTTGCCCAACTAATGACAATGATAAAGTTGCCCATACAGAATTGTCATCACTAAGCAGCAGAAGTAGTTGAATCACCTTCAACTTCTGCCTTGACATTATCAGAGCACTGATATCACTGAACTGTGCTAACCCTTTATTTTTCTGAGTAAACTGCACTGCAGGTTTTTATCGAATGAAAGCAAAGTATGTTAAAACAAGCATTCAAATTATCTCATCCTAAACAATGGCTAAATAAATTAAAAGTTTTGTGAAGTGAGTTGATAGCAGATGAAATATCTGCCCATTAAAAAGATGAGACAATAACTTTTACTACTTAGATACAGGTATCATTGGTACACCAAAATCTGATAATGGCTATACACTGAAGCACATTTTGCAAGTCAGTTAATCCAATTGCTTGAAAAGTTTGTAATTCAAATATCTCACTTTCATATCTTTGAAAATAAAATCATTGTAATAGAAAGTTCTTAACTGTACTTCGAAGCAAACATGTTCTAGCTGGTCACTTGGGGTTTTTACTGCTGCTTCAGGGTTTTCTTCCTCTTAATTGTACTTTGCAAAACTTACAATCAGTCACATTTGGTTCTTTTATTGAAGCGCCCTCAAAATGATCTGGCCTGTTTGCCCAAACTTAGCACAAACATGACATAGAAAGTTTCTAATACAGAGAACCAGCAACACGTTTATGCAAGTTTAAATAAAAAGTTCACTGGAAAGAGAAATGGATCAGTGCACAGCCTGCCACACGAAGAGCAAGCAAAGGAGGCTCAAGTGACTTCATCCCCTCCCTACATGTGACAGACATGCCATGGTGGCCTAACATGCTACGCTTTGGCCTGTGCTTCGACTGGACATCTGCGGAACTACCAAACCATCCTGGTACATCCTGCTTCCTTCTTTTTTGCTTCTTAATCACGCATACACACCCAGCTCCTGTGTAGTTATTAAAAGGAGATAATGACTATGATGCCTTCTTCAAGCCAGTCTTCATCCCAGATTTCTCATGCAGCCGCGCACGGACGTGCCGTGCCCGCCTGTGAAAACCCGCCTGTACACACACACACACGCGCTCGCTCACCCCCACCCCACCCCGCGGCCCGGCCGGGGCACCTCCGCCATGCGGGGCCCCTTCCCCGCCCGTCGCCGGCTTTCGGTTCCCGGCGGCGGAAGCGCCTCCCCCCATCCCCTCCCCGCCACGAGGCGCGGGCGGCCCGAGGCCGCGTGTCAGCCAACGGCGGCCCCGCCGCAAACTTCCCCCGCGCGGCGTCAAGTTGGCCCGTCCCGGCAGCGCCAGCGCTCCTTCGGCAGCGCCGGGATGGGAAAATGGAAGCGGGGCGGCGGCGGCCCGGGAAGGGGGTGGGGGAAAGAGGGAGGGGGACCGCGCCGAGCCGTGGTGGGGGCGGGGGAGAAACATGGCTCCTCCACCGCCGGCCGCCCCGGCTCGCCACCCCCCACCCCCCCCGGTACTCACCGTCGGCGGGCTGCTGGAAGTTGACATAGGCGTAGCCGAGTGACCGGCGGGTGATCATGTCCCTGCAGACGCGAATGGAGAGGATGGGCCCGGCAGGGCTGAACTTCTCGTAGAGCATGGCCTCCGTCACGTCGGGGTGCAGGTCCCCCACGTAGAGGGAGGCCATAGGGTAGCTGGGGGCGCTGGGGTTCATCCTGCCGCCGTCTCCCGGCGCGGGAGGGCAAGGGGAGGGCGCTGACGAGGCGAGGAGGCCGCGGCGGCCCGGGGGTCCGTTGAGAGCTGGGGCCGGCAGTGGCGGCGCGAGGGACGGGGTAGGGGGAGCACGCCGGAGGCGGATTCGAAACTTAACGGCTGCGGGAGGCGACTGCGCGGCGGCGGCGGGTGAAAGGGCGGGGGGGTCTGGCTCACTCCGTGCCGGGCCTGGCTGAGGTGGCGGCGGCGGCGGCTGCTGCTGTGGCCTCGGCGGGGGTCGGGTTCTGTCGGTGTCTCCTCTCGGCTGCGCCGGGTCCGGGGGCTTCGCTTCACCGGATTATTTTATATCAAACCGGCCGGTTGCAGAAGGTCGTCGGGAGGCGGAAGAAAGGAGGGTTGGTTTTTTTTTTTAAAGGTATTTTTTAGGATTTTTGGATTTTTTTTGGCTTTTTATATATTTTTAGTAATAAATGGTGCGGCGGGGCCGGGCCGGCGTGTCCGGGTGTCCGGAGCACACGCACTGCTCACACAGCTCCGCCGGCGGCCGGGGGACACGCCCGCTCGGGACGGAGAGCCCCTCGGGAGCGAGGGACGGAGTGTGGGGGGGAACCCCGCTGGCGCGGAGCGGCGGGATGGGGGGGGGTGTCACGAAGCGCCGCGTGGCACCTGGCCGCCCCCCCGCCAGCCTGGGGCATCTCGGCGCTGCGCTGCCGGGGGGCGGGCGGAGGCC